>JAQQAE010016207.1:0-11825 GCA_029823295.1 Pseudamia nigra
GACAACTTCCTGTTGGCGTCAGTCAACAAGAAGTTGTCGAAACATGTCAAGGTAAATAAACCTATGTCTGTCAACGAAAAAGAAAAATGCTAAAAGTAATAAGTTTGTTGAAGACAGTATGAACCTTTTTGCATAACCAAATAAGTCTGAAAAGTATATAATAATATTGACAAATATGGTATTAATATTACAATTTTAATGTATATGTTACCAGGTCTCAGAGCTAAATACGACTAATAGGACAAATGAAAGGTTTCATGAATGAAATGTGCAGGGGCTTCTGTTTGTGATGAAGGGAGTTCAAATGTACCATAAATAACCCTAATTTTCATGTCAAAACAGATTCCACAGACACTATTCTGCAGAGCCTAAGAACCCAAATCAGGCCCAGTAGAAATCTCTGTCCAGACAGCACAGAGCTGTGAATAAATCTCACCTTGCTGATGTCCGAGTGCCCCTGCTGAGGCAGATCAGCAGGTATAATAGGCCTGTTCCCTCGCAGACCGCCGCTGTGTCAGAGCTCTGTGTCACAGTGGATGAGCGATGCAGCAGAGTTGCATTATTAACACAAATATCTGTGCAGCTTGGTGCATAGTTCTTTTGTGTCACCTTTTAGTCTTAGACTTGCAGAGTCTGTCTCCGTTTCTCTGAATCTTGCTGATCTTTCCCTTTTGATGTCCTGTGACAAATCCCATTTACTTTCAACTCAGCAGCTCATCTGCTGTCAGCAGCCATTTGATGAAGAGCAAAGACGCTAATTTGCTCTTCATTATTAGCAAATCACTGCAGTGTGAAAAGTGTCTTTTGTTTTCCTCAGCCCTGAAAACAATTACAGTCAGCCTGCATTTCAGTTGTGATTGCATTGCACATTTCATGGCAACGCTTCGTTGATGGTGAAATTGAAAAACAGATTTACTTTTCACAGATAATGAAAAGAGCCGGACGAGTCAGACCCAACTTTCTGTCACACATCAGCTCACTTCAAAACTGGATGTTCACACAGAGTTAAACCCCCACTGGATGAATATTTTACCTCATCTTGTAAAAACCTTAAAATCTCAACTTTGTAATGAAACCAAAATGAAAAAGAAGCATCTGATTCAGTTGAGTTCAGAGGAGTGTATGTATGAATGTGGCTTGGATCTTCAAATTCAAATGAGACTGTTGTAAAAGCTAAAATATGCAGTGCAATTCAAAAGCATTAGACCACCATGCAATGTGAGGCTTATGCCGCAACTGCCTTAAATGAACAGTACTGGTAATTATGAAAATCTTTTTTATGTTCCTGTAAAGGTTAATCCACTAGGATGCACAAGCTGTTTGATCAAAATGATGCTTTTAGATTTTTTTGTTTAGAAACAAACTGAAAAAATACTAAAGCACATTATTATTGTTTTTATTCAGATGTCAAATTATAGTTATTTACGCACATTCTTGAACAGAATTAGTTGTAGTGCTTGAATGCCATAGGTCCAGTGTGCCAGCTTACATTTGGTATAAAAACATGAATTCAGATTGAAATTTCTCACTCCTGTGTAAAATGTCAAGAACTCAGTAGAAAGGAAGGAGTCCACGTTAAAGCATGTCATGATGCTGGATGGTATTTGAGACAAATCAGTCAGGTGGTGTAATAAACTTATTAAGCTCCGTATGGTTAAACATAGTCACAGCTTTCAAAGTTATTTTATTCAAAACTATACAGTTTTTCTTTCTTAATGTTAGTGAGTCATTATAAGAATTATGTAAAACTTTTATGATCACTTTCAGACCAATATTTGGATAAATATATGCATGCATTATACTGTACATATGAACATGTGCAGTAGAAATGTTTCAGACTTTTAGCTGATGCTCTAACAAGCTTCATGTGCTGGGTTTTAAGAAGCAGTGATGTGTGAAAAGGTGAAAAAGAGGCAAGAGATTGATTCAGATTTTCAGTGCAAAGCAAAGTCTGATATTTAAACACAGATTAAAAATGTGTGAGACAATCAAGAGCAGGTACCATGGAAGAATTACAGCTCATTTTCTGATCATTATTACTAACTTTTTGTGATAAGACATTGAGTAAAATATATTTTGCGACATCCATTATTCATCAGCCAGTATCTGCAAGTGGTTGAAAGTGGCATTGTTCTACACATTTATTCATCTTGTGTCACTAAATAAGCATGAACAAATGACTTTATCTGTCACCAAATCACAAGCATGATAATCACATATCTTTCAAAAGAGATGAATTTACACATGCGCATGCCAAACTGTTTGCTTGAATTGGAGATATAATAGCACAGAGACATGAGGTGTAGATAATGTATTAAACACATTTAGCTTCAAGATGCTGTCGTCTGATTTAAACAGATTTTTATAAGACCTTACGTGCATTTTATCCCCCCATAGCAGAGCCTGGTGTCGCGATGTTAAAAGACAAAACTAGAGTACAGAAGAAGTATGCTTTGGAGTTTTATATTTTATTTATTCAGCCTGATTCAGGAGGAGGTTGGGGAGGTGGAGAAGATTATTTTTTGGATATGAGGGCGAGCGATGGTCGTGTGTGAGCAGCAGTGTGGGAAGATGACTGGGGACGGTTAGAGTTTTTAAAGCTACTTATGATTAGGGGCGTGTAAGGCAGGGATGATGGTGATTGAACAGAAAATCAGACTTTTTCACCTGATTGAACTATGCTCAAGCTTCATTTTCGTTGTGGATTATTTCGAGCCATAACTCATGTTCAGAAAAACAAGCTACATATGCAACATTGTCCATCTCCTCCATAGATCTGATTCATTATTATAAAAAGAACAAAAACCTGTGAAATTGACAGTGACCTCGAGCTTTTCCTTAAAGGTCACAGCATATTTAGAATCAGCATAGTCATTAACCCAGGAGAATATGATATTTTCAACCACACTGTTTATGTACAGTATGTGGAATCTATCACATATTGAAATGTAGCTGTAGTAGTACAGGTACTATAGGTCTCAGTTTCAACATTCGATGTGTTGTTTTTGTTCTCTTGGGAATAAAATATGGGTGTATGAGATTTTCAGATCATTCTGTTCTGTTTTTATGTCCAATTTATTTACATCCCAACTTTTTTTGAATATGGGCTGTACACACAGTAATTACATCCGCTGACCACCTCCTGTCTTTTCTTTACTGTCCACACTCCTGATCAGTGTGAGTCTCTTCCTCCGTCAGTGTTTTGGAAAACTCGCCCGAACAGCCTGGCACCTGAGGCTGTTGCTCCGTCTGCTGGAATCGGAAATCCACCAACGGACAGTATCATGAACAACAGAGGATGACACGTGAATATTCTCCGCTACAACCAACATGCTGATTATGCATTCATTAATTTTTTTCCTTCCTCATTATTCTGTGCCTCCTCTCTTTCTCTGCTGTCTGAGATGAAAAGCATTAAATCAGTGACTTAATATGACTTTATAGTTTGTTTAGTGCTTGTTAGTTTTGATTTATTCAGGATTAAATAACATGAAACCAAAAGAATGACATAAATCTACCTTGTTATACTGTATGTCTCATCATTGACCTTTGAAAGCGTAGTAATGATATTTCAACAAACAGATTAGAAAGTTATGAAATGTGGATTCATTTACGGCTGAAAATATAGATATTCTGTTTGTAATCTATTGTGTTTAGGCATTTTGCTCACTCAGTTGTGCTGTTTTTATCTTTTTGGATATTTATGATTCTTTTTTTCTCCTTTTTACTTAGTTTGTTGCCTATTTTGTTCATTTTGAGGCATTGCCTTGGGCATCTGGATCTCTATTTTGTTGCTTTTTTTGCTCCTTTTTCCATTTTTTAAATTTTTATTTATTTAATTTAACCTTTATTTATACAGGTGATTCCATTGAGACCCAAAGTCTCATTTACAACAGAGACTTGTTTCAGAAATCAAATAAATTACAGTTTAAATTTTTTGTTCCTTATTTTGGTCTTTTGTGTTCTTTTTTTGAACATTTGTTTCTTTTGGCTTCCTTTGTGGCCTATTTTACTCATAATTGTTGATTTTCTTGACTATTTTGCTCCTTTTTCCAGGTTTCTTTTTTTGTGGCCTCATTTACAGTAGTGGCCTATTTGGCTCATAATTGTTCATTTTCTTGAACAGTTTCCTCTTTTATTTTCTTTTTTGGCCTTTTTTGGGTCCGTTTTGTTCATATTCTTGGATATTTTACTCCATTTTCCCTTCAACATCAGTGTTATGACTAACGGGATAAAAATTTAATATTCTGCACTATAAGCAACGTGCTGATTCTGCATTCCTCCCTCCTCATCATTATTCCGTGCTTCATCTCTTTAGCTGCTATCTGAGATGGAAAGAACCAAATCGGTGACTTAATTATACACCGTGCAATCTGAGAACAGAGGCTCAAACCCTGTGCATTTCAGCGAGTAGACACACAGCTTAGGGTCTATAAATAAGCAAAGCAGCAGCTTAAACCAGCTCATATAAAACATCCACCATATGCACTTCATGCTCATGTTAAACAACAGCAGTACAGTGAGATTTAATTTGAACATGAGGTAGCATTTTGGATGCCCCTCTAAATTTTGAACATCAAACATTAGTTTTTAGTGTTGTGGTGAACAAAAAGTGAACCAAATAATCAAGAAAACAACCAACAGGCAACAAAATGAACAAAAAGGAGCAAAATAAGTAAAATAATTAACTTAATTAAAAGAAATGAAGAAAATAGTCGACAAAATGAACCAAGCTGAAAAAAATAACTGAACAAAATAATCGAGGACAATGAACATAATTCAACAAACATTATAAACATAATTAAGAAGTTGACAAATGAACAAGGTGAGCAACAAAATGAACAGAAATGAAAAATAATCAAGAAAATAAAATAAGATTAAAATCATAACAAGCAGCCAAGGCAAACACAAAAGGACAAAATAATCCACAAAAATGAACAAAATACTCGAAGCAACAATATGAACCAAACAGAACTGTATAATGACAAGGAAAAAATGGTTAAATTGATGTGAATATGACAGACACTTAAACAGATATTGATTTTTAGGGATCTTAAAACCAGAGCAAAAACTCAAAGTTTTTAATTTCCTGATGTCCCCGAACGCCTCCTGTCTCACACCTACACCTGCACATTTAGACACTAATCTCATTTCCAGCTCATTTAGAGGATGCAGTTAGACCCAGCACGGGGAGTGAAGTTACATTTAAAATATTTTGTAGAGTTATACAGTTACAGATTATGTTATGGTAAATTTCCAAGAAAAACAATGTATGACAATGTGATATCTCCAAATCACAGAGACAAACTGGAGTTCAGGGTTCATCTGATGCTTTTTCTCCCATGTCACATGTCCACTGTGGACTGAATGAACATGTACTGCAACACAATGGAACCTCATCAATTTCTCTGCTTTTGGACAATTGTTCACCCTTAAAAATAGATTTTTGAATGCCATGGTGTATGCTGCCACCTGGTGGTCACAGCAGCTCTGTTACTGTTGGCACAGGTACTGTACACCGGATCAGAAGTTCTCAACTGTTGGGCTGGGACCCAAAAGTGGGTCGCG
Source organism: Pseudamia nigra (assembly GCA_029823295.1). Classification (NCBI taxonomy): domain Eukaryota; kingdom Metazoa; phylum Chordata; class Actinopteri; order Kurtiformes; family Apogonidae; genus Pseudamia; species Pseudamia nigra. The sequence goes on from JAQQAE010016207.1 coordinate 5,569, forward strand.
GACTTGGTCTGACTGGGTCGTGAGAGGGGTTGATCACTGTTGCCATGAAATTAGACTGAAATATTGCTTATTTATTTATTTATCGTTCAATTTTGTTTTCTTTACCCTATTACTTTGTTCTTTTTTTGGTAATTGTTTTGATTCTGTTGTTAACCTTGGTTTATTGTGCAGTTATTTGTTCGTTTTTATTAATTTTGTTGTTCATTTCTGCTTCGTTTTGAACATTTCCTCATTTTTTTCTCCATTTTTGTTCATTTAAAAAAATATATTTTAGTCATTTTTGTTCATGTAATTTTTCTTCATTTAATTGTTTTGTTCATTTTGTGGTTAATGTTATTTTTTGACATTGACTTAATTTTTGTATTATTTTGTTTTATTGTTCATTTTGTATATTGTTCATTTTTGCTTTGTTTTGAATGTTTTTTTAGTTATTGCTTTCTTTCTTCATTGAATGGTCCCTTTCATTTTGTGACAAATTTTGTTATTTTTACATATTGTTTTTGATCATCATTTTGAATATCTTTGTTTTGTGCATTTTTTTTGTACATTTTCATTCATTTTGTTTGTTTTGTTGCCCCATTTTGAATACTTTCTTAATTTTTGTTCATTTTTTGAATATTTAAATAATTTGGTTCATTTTATTGCCCCACCTTGAATTGTTTTGTTCATTTTGTTGCCATTTTTATATATTTTTTGGATTATTTTGTGATTTGAATATGAATGAAATGATGGAAAAAAATGCATTTTTTCAGCTTATGTTCAGATGACATTTAATAGCTTACAAAAATCATGCATACATACATTTGCCTGGTTTCAATTTGATGCAAATTGGTTGCAAATTAATGAAAAACACTGCACTAGATGGACAAACGTATTGAGATGCCTGACTGCACTGACGGGAGCTTGGATGTCTCCTTGCAAATCTTTTATAAACTTTCATTGAATTGTATTCAATGTTGCTCATTTTGTCACTTTTTCATTGTTCTTGTTTGCAGTATGAGTAATGTCTTCAGTAAGAGTAAAAACGCACCTGAAAAAACTACTCAAGTAGTGAGTACCTTCATAATGCAGAATTTATTAGGACTGAATACACTGTATTTGAACTGATTGTTCAGCATTTAGGTAATAACACCATAAATCCATAAAACATATATGATGTGCTCAACATTTGTTGCTTATTTTGCTCATTTTGTTGCTTGTCTTGTTGATTTTGGTCTAGTGTTGTTGGTTATGTTGTTAATTTTTGTTAACCTGCTTGATTGTTTTGTTCATTTTGTCACTTATTGTGCTGATTTTTGTTGAGCTATATTGGTTATTTTGTTCATTTACCTGATTAATCAGTTTCAAATCATTTTGTTAGTTTCTTTCTTCATTTTTTGTTCTTGTCTGCTTGTTTTGCGTTTGAGTTTTGTTAGTTTTATTTGATTTTTTTTGTTGATTTGGTTTATTTTGGATTATTTTGCTGCTTGTTTTGTTTGTTTTCTTTTGTTCAATTTTTTTGTCGCATTGTTCATTTTGGGTTTTTTACCCAATTTATCATTTTTTTAATCATTTTGTTGGTTATTTTGTTCATTTATGTTCTTGTTTGCTTGTTTTGATTGGTTTATTTGATGACTTTTCTTAATTTTGTTGTTTACTTTGCTCATTTTGTTGCGTATTTTGTTAGTTTCAGTGATGTTACTTATTTTGTTTCATTTACCTCATTGGTTTGTTGATTTTTGCAAACTTGTTACTTGTTTTGTTCGTTTTGGATCATTTTGTTAATTATTTTTGTTCACTTTTTGTTCTTGTTTGCTTGTTTTACTCAGGTTTGGTACTTTACTTCATCATTTTTGCTGATTCTCTGGCTTATTTTGTCCATTTCTACTGTTCTGGGTTGACAAAGGACCAGAAAATGTCTGTTTTTCCCCGGCATTTGGAGGAAAACACATTTTGTGCCAAATTTACTCCTACTCACTGAGGTGTGGCCGAATGTATCTGAGCAGAAGTATTCTGAAAAAGATCTACTCAGAAGTAATTTTTAAAAAATAAACTCCACAAGTACATGTAAAGGAGTAAATACACTGGAGCACTACCCACTTCTGCGTGTTTGTTCATTTTGCTGATTACTTTATTCATTTGTGTGAATGTTATATGCTTTAATCTTGATTGTCTTTGTGCATCTGATTGATTTCATTTGTTGATTTCGTGCTGATGATCTAAGATTTGGAACAGCTCAGATATGATAAGGGTTCCAGTGGATTTTAAAGAGATGGCCACATTCCTGTAGGAGGATTTAGTCCCTACAGGGTAGTTTAATTCTGGTAAATTCAGCAGACGAGTCATCTGATTCCAGCGTTACACAACACTGACAAAGCACGTTTCTGCTTTTATCCACAAAGTTATGCCTTCTATGTTATTCATCCTGGTAAATGAGGGTGTGGAGGTGGAGGTTAGTTTGTGGCTGTGAGTGCTTATGTGGATGTGTTCCTTCTGCAGCTTTGTTTTTCAGGGTGTCTACAGGAAACAGACACGTAGATGTAACGTTTTTTAAGACTATTTCAGATTTTAACCACGTTAAATACTAGGTTTGGATGACAAAATCTATTTTTCCTGTGATACCGTAGCATGCTGATTTATCAATTAATTTTACATTGCTCAGCATTTTCTGACTTTGACAAATTGGAAACAAGTCTGCAGTGTTTATAATAGGTTGTGTATTAGCGTTCTTGACGTAGGCTCCCAAACTCTGGAACATTTTTCTGGATGGAATTCAATCAGCTCAGCCTCTTGATCATTTTAAAACACTGCTGAAATCACATCTCTATGGGACAGATTTTGTATAATTCTTGACTGTTTTGATTTTTGGGCTTTCTACGTTTTATTTTTGGTTTTCAGATGCTTGATTGTGGTTCATAACATGCTCATGGTACAGTACTTATAAACTGCCTTATTAGCATTACTATTAAAGCCACACATATTTCAACAGGGTGCCTAAAAATGTAGGTGCAGTGTATTTCAGTTATATTGCTTTATAAGGAAAGAATATATAATTCATGCTGTTTTATGCTTGCATACCTTGTTATATAGGCCAATGTTACTAAGCAGTTAGTATTAATAAATCACACGTCATAAATTGAAGTTGATCTGAATGTTAGCTGTACTCAATTTAGTGAGGTCTAACTTTATTTTTATATCTACTTAATGTCATTCTCATCATTGAATTTCAGTTTAGGCCTGTGTTAAGGATTTTGAAAATCAACAAACCTGTGACAGCAAAATAAATTTACATCAGTATTTGAATGTCTCTGAAATGCTTTCCTGTGCATCTCATTTCATATTTTCATTTGTGTATTTTTCATCCATGATGTGATACACTTGTATGCTTTTTATGGAGGCCACTTATTTTTTCCATGTGGAATGAAGTTCAATCAGCCTGATGATGCTTTGCAGGTTCAGATGCACTGTAACTGAAGTGGAGGAAGTCATGGATAATTCTTACCAGCTTATTTACCACATTCTAACCAATGAGAGCTGCAGCACAGTGGATGATTAACATCACTACAGTGCAGGACTGAATATGAAGACTCAGTGGATTTTCCATCTTTAGTGCCACCAGACTGTCAAACACCTTAGGGAAGTATCTCACTGGGCAGTGACTGTTGACGAAAAATTACAAATTGCATTTGCGAGGGTGTCACGGCTGGGAGTTCCCATAATGTCTTCAAATGTTCGCATGCCAACTTATGAAACTAAATTGTCACTGCTTGGAGACAAAAATGGAAATCAGATATTGCGGGCACGAGAGACACAAACAGCCCTGGGACAGCAAAAATAGTACCTTCCAGCAGTCATAACAACCTGTCATACGTACCAATGCAGTGCAATTCCAAGTGAAAATTGTCATTAATTTACACATTTATTCACACTTTTTGCATCACCAACTAGCCACAACCCATTGTAGCCCAGTGAGACACTAATTTTACTGATAACCAAAAAGATAAAAACACCCTCAACTCACCTATTATTGGCAAATCAGACTTAATTTTTTTCACAGCTTTTGTCTTACTGCAGGATTTTAGTCCAGATGTTATTGTTACTACTACCGTTACGGGCAGACAACTAACTAATTCAGACAAGCATGAACTAAAAAGATACACTTTATTTGAAACCAGCAGGGGACATTTTTGTACAAAAATACACAACTGTTATGTCGATGCTTTGCGTCAAGAATTGTTCATCTCTCCTGCTGCTCACACCACTGATGCTCCTTTGCATGCAGCATCAGTGTGGGATAAGCGCTAGCTTGCTCAGAAATAATTTCACCAAGTAAAATAACAAATCCAACAAGCAACGTCAGTTGCCATAGGGAAGAATGTAGGATCCTAGATTCTTGAGTCTAGACAAAAATGACAGATCCATTCTCATGAATATAAGGGAGAATGCTGAACATGGGATGTTCTTGAAACACTGAAGTGAAATTCATCTGTGACTTCCGTCTTCACTTCGATTTTGAGCCTTGCTTCCCTCCTTCATCTGCCTTTTTTTGCTTCTGTTGCATTATCTCAGCATCCCTGAGGGAGAGAACAAGAAAGAATAGGTATTGGGACATGTGATGTAAAACATGTATTTGCAATGGCTATAATAATATGCATCCTTTTCTAAGCTACATCTGATGAATAGGTGGCTGTTTGAAGTCTTGAGTATTACATTTTATTTTCATATATTAGGAAAATAAAAACTCCAATTATGCCTCACCGAACACCACATACCAAGAAAAAAATTATGTCAAATCAGCATCAGAACTGGCTCTTTGCAGATCCAATTGTTGCAGCAATTAAGGAATTACTAGAACCAAAAGAGTACGGTATCCAAACCGCCTGAAAACCGAGACTGATATAATGCACAGCAAATATACTGAGGCTCAAGCGTCTTCTCATCCCAAATCTGTGTTGCGGTTTAGTGTTTACCTCTGCTTGCGGGCAGCAGCAGACAGCCCATCTTCGTTTCTCTTGCCTTTGCCGTGTTCCGTCTGTTTTTTGGCATTCTTCTGGCGTGCAAGCTCGCGTTGGTTTCCTCCTGCATGTCGGAAAACAAACGTAAAAACAATATTTAAAAAGGATTAAAAAGGACAAGTGTCTGCAGGTCAGGCTTCAGAGCTACATTTTTAATGAAATACATTTCAGATAATTATGTCCACAATATGCTAATGTACGGTCTGTTTATTTAAAACAGGGCGCAAATCAAAAGGTACAAATACATGAGATGAGCCGACGTGGCAAGAGGCGCTTTGGAGCCGCTTCAAGCCCCAAAAGCAGGACACGGCTCGGCAAAACATCTTCCACCAAATTACGCCTTATTACACGAGCCACGGACATAACAAATCAGTGAAGAGAGCTGGGTACTTTCGAATAAGTAGCGATATTGACAATGTGCCTGCGTTAATACACAAATGCTTTTATTTTTCTTGCAGCTACCAGGCCGAGGTGTCGGCTAACAGCTGGAAAACAAACGACCTACTTGCCTGCCGATGCTAACGATCTTCCAGCATCAAATGCACAAAATGTAGTTAACATACTCGATAAAACGCGACTGTGTAATTTTTCTATGTGCACTATTCTAACATTATCAAGTCCATACACAAATCCGAGACAAAACATTTCCCCAATTCTGTTACAGTGAATAACATTACGTCTGCTCCAGAAAATAGACGGAACCCATACTGGCGGTGGCCGAAGCTAAGGGTAGGCGAAAAATGGCGAACACAGACCACATGCAATCGTATAAGGTACATAAATGCCTTACAGTCAACACATATGTCGATACCCACTGGTCATTTTAGTAATCGATGCTTCGTTCGCCCGAAATCCAGAAAAGCTCAGCCTAGGGGCCGGTTGCTCCCTCCGCGTCGATCCAGTCGCTGTTCTGCTTTAGTGCGCCTCACCGTGGCCGACGCGACACTTCCGTACGAGGACGTGCCCGCTTGCAAAAGTCACTGCGCATGTGCGGGGTATGCCCGAGTAATGTCACGTATCAGGCCGAGATGATTAAAGCCACATCTTTATGTCTGGTCTATTCAAAGGCTGCAGACAGAAATAAAGACTGGGTTAGAAAGCTAGTAACTGCGCTTATTTCTTTAACCTTAACCATTTCATTTTTTTCATTTCATTTATTTATTTTATTTAAAACAGAATGTAAAACAAAAGGAAAGAACAAAACATTGGCAAATATCAGAGGGCGTAGGATGAAGTGAAAGACTTATCTAGTCCCAACCCCCC
>JAQQAE010016208.1:0-11824 GCA_029823295.1 Pseudamia nigra
GGAGGACATGAAGGTAGTTGGTGTGAGAGAAGAAGATGCAGAGGATAGGGTGAGATGGAGGCAGATAATTCGCTGTGGCGAACCCTGAAGGGAACAGCCGAAAGGAAAAGAAGAAGACCGTATTTGCAAATAGTAATTCATCTGTGATCTGGAAATAACTGGTCATTTGCCACTGACTATAATACAGTTTTTTCTTTGAAGTTTTTTTTATTTTTTATTTTATTCGGTTTATAAAGGACAGTATGCGCTTACATAAATCATTCATAGGAATAAACAGATGTGTGCACCAGATCTAGCAGAAAGCTAATTTCCATCTGTTTGGTCCCATTGTGGAAAACCAAAAAGGAAGGCTTTGTTTTGTTATCAGGATGTTTCATTTTAACTGCAGGTATGTCTACCCAGGTGGTCATAGTGATGTAAATACAAGCATATTGTAACGTTCAGATCAACTGCAGCTACTGCAGTTTTGTTGGGTTATCAAACATAGTGTGATTTTTGCATGTGATAATATAATAGTTTAGTGTCAAATTTCCAGTCAGTGTTCTAAAACAGAGCCAACTTTGTGCTGACATTTTAGAGAATAGCTCAGGTAGGTTAAAATGTCCACTGTTGCACCGTAATGATGGAGCTACTCTACATTGATACAGCAAAGATTCTTGATCCACCAGTAAGTTATCCTCATGGTTTTATGTCATGTTTAGTCTTGCTTTAGCATGGTTGGAACTGCAGTGAAGGTGCTGCTTAAAATAGAACCTGGTAGGACAGGATGATGTCTCCTCTCATGTAATGGAAATACAACAAGGCTTGTGCCAAGTCAAGGTGACTGGAGCTGGTGCCATTGGAGGAAAAGCAGCAATAATCATGCTTCATCCTCAATGACATTAGCAATAATGACAATATTAAAAGTAGTACTGTAAGCCACCCTTCCTAACTGGCATCTTACAGTATCTGCTATAGAATCTGTGTGGAACCTAAGCTGGATTATTGGTGCTTTGTTCATTACTTCACAAATAAACATCTGTAAAATGTTTGGAATCAGCTCAGAGACATTTTGGTTTGTAGACGTACACACACAACGTAAGACTCAGCAAGTCTACCCCAAGCTGCAACAACACCAATACAATCGATCCCGCCACACACACTGCTCAAATATCTCTAGTATCAAGCTGTGGGTCATTCTCCCACAATACACAACACAATCTCTCATACAATTTTGTATTATTTTCAAATCCATGTCAACAAAAGTCTCATAAAAACAGCCGAGATGCCATGATGGGGTTTTATCAATACATGGATGACTGAATTATGAATCTGACAAGTATGAACAAAAAATATCACACACACTTGAAGAATCATAGCATGTAAATGTAAATGCTTTAATTCCATCTGCATCAGCCTGTTGGACCAATCTGTACCAAATTACAGTGGGTTCACTTCACTGGAATTTTGCCTTAATGTCATAAAACCAGGATATAAATCTGCGTATAGATTGCTTTGCTGACAAATACATGCTTTCAAAAATATTGACAGTATTTGTCATAAATTAAGCTGAGATTGGAGAATATAGCATTATTGATGGGTGCCCTTTTAAAAGCTTTTAGAAAAGGTCAGCATATATGCAGCGTCAGTATGATCGTAACATACAGATCGCTGTGCAAAACTGCAAATACTACTGAGTTATTTAACCGCTTTCTAAACAGACAGTTACTTGGACGTGATATTTACTTCAAAACTACTCACTTTCTTGCACTTAAAGCATAAGACAAGACAAATGATCATGTGAGTAAGCTGTAAGCAGGCATGGAAGTCTGAGATAAGGAATAAAGGCAGTGAAAGAAGAGCAGGAGCATCTAAAGCCCCAGGAAATAGATGACACATGATGTGCAAGATTTCAACATAGCAACACAACCTGTGGCCTCAGGTCTAGCAAGTGTACTATGAGCGAGATTCAGCTTGTTTTGACAGATGAGAGAGAGAGAACAGAAAAGGTGGAGCGAAGTAGCAACATAAGTAAACACATATCCAAGCAACGCATTTTAAAGCACTGTTTGCCACTGGTTTCACTTTGTTGCCCATATTTTTCAGTGGTTATCAAGTTGAGACCCACTGTTATGGAATTCAAACAGGTAAAAGGTATATCTGGACAAACATAATCAGTGAGAAGGTTCTGCGTTCGAATCCCGGGGCAGAGCCTTTTTTGTGTGGAATTTGCATGGTCTCCCATAAAATACAACCATAAAAAAAAAAAATTCTTAATAATCAACAAAATGAATAAAAAATGTGCAAAATTATCCACACAATAACCCAAAAATGAAGAAATTTAATAAAGAAAAAAATAAACATCAAAAATATCATTTAACAAAAATAATTTGCCAAATGAATGAAAACACGCTGCAATCTACTCAGGGTTGCAAAGTGTGCAAAGATGGTCAAGTCCATGACCCAATTTTGGGGTCCTTACCCACCAGTTGAGAACGACTATTACAGTGTGAACAGTAATGACCAAAACAGTCTCTAATGTCTTCATCAATTAAAAGTTGTTAGTTCATTGTAAATTGACTTTGTTTATTAATGCTTGATAAGGTTTATGCAGTTTAACGGATAGACTTGGTTAATTTTGGTTTTTATGTACTGAGGCATATGGGCATTTGTCGCTCTGTAGGGGGGTGGCATTAAGTTTTTGAACTTCATATCACTATCAACAGTTAAGGCACTTACTATAAACTGCCTGTGTCAATCTGTCAACATGAGCAGACCTGGAATGATTTTCACCTCTTTCACTGCTTTATTGTCAAAGAACAAAGTTAAATTTGCGAAGGCGGCAGCCATTTGGTGTATTGATGTACATCAGTCCACTGTGTGTACTCACACAACACTAATTTTTCACTATTTGTGTGGGAAACTGTGACTTTCTTGAGTTGTATTATTGTATTTTAAATTGACAGACATCATATGTGTAAGTAATGAAATAATTCAGTCGGGATCAGAAAACCGTCTGCCACTCGTCATTAACTGAAATGCAGTTTTTCCTAAAGTTAGGTCCCAAAACCCAAAAGAGAGGCCAAAATATCTGCATACAGTATGTGGACAAGGACACTGATCATGAAATAAAAGTTGCTTTTCATACTTATTATATTTTTTGGGGTGTAGATTTCAATTTTTTTTTAATATTTTAAAAATTCTTGTTGAAAAATAATGAATTAAATTTACACAGCTTTTGGCACTGAATGTTTATATCCTGGGAGATACATTATCCATATAAAGGTGTTTAACAGAGAAGCACTCTAACATGCAGAATATTTGTATTTTGGGATACTCTACACAAAATCATTCGTATAAAGGTGTGAAATATTATTTACTATTCCTTTTACTTTTAAATCAGACTATTGATTAATTTCCTAGTGTACATGTGTATTTGGGACATTTTTGGCAGGACTTGGACAGTTGGAAGAAGAGGGATGTGCAGACTGTCATCAGAAGAATCAGTGAGGAAGATGATGAAGATGAGTTGCATATAAATGATCAGTATGACAATGGAATCAAAGATGATGTTGGTGATGATGGTGTTTAAAGTATATGTGAGTAAGTATAATTTAGGGTTTTTCCACCTTTTTTCAAACTTTGCGTGCAAAATATGAAATAGAGTAATTACTCAACTGTTTATAACATGTTTTAAAAGTCATTTATAAAATTGTCTGATGTTGCATTTATTCCCTAAATGGATGAGGTATCCTGAGGGATACAAGTAAAATTCATGTTTTTAAAAAAAACTTCAATTTGTGTCATTTTATTATAGACACATTTGAAAATAGCAATGAATTAACTTTGCAAAATATGTATATGCGCTTTCCCATTTAAGGGCTATCTAGGTGTTTCAGTTGGCCTCACCTATTTCCCCATGTGTCGACTGTTGTATTTAATCTTTCCACATCTTCCTCCGCCTTTGGGTCACATGCCCCTCCCCCAGCCCTGAGTCTCTTCTTCTGAAGTTTTCAGGACTGAAATACTGATGGTGTTTGTTGAACTTCAGCAGACTTCCGTGTGCCCATTTGGTCACCCAAAGCATACTCGAATGCCGCATTGTGTAGTAATGGAGGGCTTTTCTTTGTGCTTTGAGGTTTGTCCAGAGTGCTTTATGTTTGGGAAAAGTCTGCCTTTTGTCATATAGATGCATATCAAGAAAATAGAGAAAAGAAAAACATATCTATGCAGAAGACTGAAAGTGTTGTTTGTGTCTGGCATTGAAATCATGTCTGCCTCTGTGTCCTCCCTAGGCAATGCTGAGTTACTTTATGTATTGCATCATAGGTTACCAAATATATACCACCATAAGTGAGCAAAACTAAATATGGCTACTTTGGACAAGTAAATAATATATAAAACATGTTCTGTTTAACACTTTGTTGTTTACTACATAATTGTGTACCCACTTTGTAATGCATAGAAAGAGCACATTGTTATTTGGCATTTCTTCTTCTGCACAAATTTTGTAACATTTCTCCTCTCCTCACAAATTCTACATCAAAATGTGTCTAAATTCTGGGAATAGGGTGCTATTCCCAGTTTGTAATATGAGCTACAACAGTGAAAAAAAATCTCAAAAAACTGGGAAAATATTCCCATTTAGTTCCTATGATACTGTAAACCATCAAAAAAGACATGAAACACACCCTGTCAATCAGTATTTTGATATCTGGTATGGCTTTTACAGAACTGCAGTTCAAGTTTTGGTTGATTTTCAAATTACATGTATATTTTTTTTTTGAGTTTACAATGGAAGTCAATGTGATGGAATGTTCATGAGTCTGACAGAGTGAGGACAGGCTCTGAAATTATCCAAACAATTTCTGTTAAAACTGCTCTGACACTGAAACCATTAACACCCCGTTTACTAAGTTTACCAGAAATGTACCGTATTTTTCGGACCATGAGGAGCACCGGATTATAAGGCGCAACATCAATAAATGATGTATTTATGATCTTTTTCCATACATAAGGCGTACCGGATTATAAGGCGCATTAAGCGACGCAAAAGTCAGATAAGTCAAGCTCTATTCAACTCATTCACAATACCGTAACTCTCAACATTGTTCAGTTGTAAACATATAAAATGCAAAACAATACACTAACTTTTTCAGTTTATTCCTCTCCCACAAATCCATAAAATTTTTCATCTTCAGTGTCCGAGTTTAATGGTAAGGTCCAAATTAGTTTGCTTCACTTTTTCCCATGTTCTACTGCGTGACTGATAGCTTTGAGTTTGAAATCCACTTCATAAGCATGTCTTTTAACACACAGTACGTATCACTCCACGAGGCTCCTAATTACTGTAATGCTCCTACAAGTGTTGTGGCTTCATAGCTTACCAAAGTTGTACTAAAACATTCTGACAGATTTTTTAGGTTTGAGGTCAGTAAGCACAACCAGAATTAATCCTTACATAAGGCACACCGGATTATAAAGCGCACTGTCGATTTCAAGGATTTTAAGTGCGCCCTATAGTCTGAAAAATACAGTAACCACATTTGTCCTTTTTCAGTAAATCTGCCAACCAAAGTCCAATCACTTACAACATTTTAAATCTGCGCCTCAGTGTGACAGAAGGTTCATCCAACTGCTGCATTAACTCCCATGTTAGATGAGAAGAGGTGTCTGTTCAGCCTAAGTAACTCTCACGTTTAACTTGCTTAGTCTCACACAATTATACTGAACCTACATAAAAATTATATCAGTGCATTCAGACAAATATCCTATTTCTCTTGGTGAAAAGATTTTGATGATCAGTAATGCTGTGCAACACAAACACCTTAATTTGAAAAATACCCTTGAGTTGAAGCTACTGTATTTCAGTGAATCTGTCTGACAACAGGGTTTGAGGTTACCATAGACAGAAAACACTAACAAAGTGGTGATAATGATTCTCAGATGTTTTGGGATAATTTAGGACTGAATTTGCTGCAATTAGTATGTCCATTCAAAATTTCCACATGTTCGTTCACAGTTTGGATGTCTTCAGTATTAATGCACAATGGTAAAAATAATAAAAACAAAGAAAAAAACATTGAAGGCAATGTTGTGTTCAAACTCTCAGAGTCATGTGGACCGTTTTTCTTTAAACAGTGTAAATATCTGTTTAGAATGTTATTGTTAGTAGGACAGGGTGTTAGACTGACATAAACACTCGCATAACCCTACATAAATGACTGCCCCCCTCCTATTTGGACCACTCACAAGGATAATTAATGTTACTGCTCTGAAATATCCTTGATGAGGCTCTGCATTACTCTGTGAAGGAGATTACAGTCTGGGGAAAAAAAGTCACTAAAGATTCCTGTCATGTCATGTTGAGATCCAGGGGTGACATAAAAGCCTGTGACGTCTGACATTAACCAAAGGTCAGATGTAGACTCCTTCCACAGCCACAATGCCTCTGAGCCTCAAAGGGAAGGACACTATCATCCAATCACACGAGTGGATATGGAACCAAACAGGAAGTGATACACTCTGAACACTGTGAGGATCTGAGTCTGGATTGGATGCTGATGTGACATAATTGCCTCAGGCAGCTGAAATCTGGATTTGGATATCGAGGGCTCGTGATGATGAAAAATGTGAGGTTGTTTTATTTGACAAGGGGCTTGTTATGAGTCAGAAACACACGCTCATCTGGGAGTGTGATGAGGGAACGATGTAGTAAACCACTGAGGACACGGACTGACGGCACAGACAGGAACTGTGCTATATGGCTATGAGATCTGATAGGACATATGTTATTAGGGAATCTGTCAAACACACAGACACACACACATTAGCCTGATATGCTGTGATGTACAATTTTCAGGCATTGTCTTGGCAGGCATTTTCAGTGTGTGCGCCTGGGACTCTGTCAGCACTTCTACACGATTCTGTCCAGTTGACGTCAGGAGGGTTGAGCTACTGTTCCAGGCAGCCATGCAACCCCCATAGACAACGCTGAGGAAGCTGTGCTGTGGATCTAGACATTACATAGCTTTCATTTCCTTCTCCTTGGTTTGTTTACATCTACCATACTGTATATCCTCAAATAGTGGGCCAGAGTATTTATTTACTTCAGCCACAAAAGGTGCCAGGCCTTTAATTTGAGACAGGCTTTTATTAAAGACAGATATTTATTTCTATTTTTTCCAGTCCATTATAAGCACTGGGTCTTTATTTCTTGTTTCCTCTGTTTAATATTAAAAAGCTATCATATTTACCCTAATACATTGCTCTAATATTTGCCAGGCACCTTGAATTACAACCTGACTTTTCCTTTGTATTACAAAATAAAAGACCACGAGTGTTGCAGTCAATTACAACATATTAATTGCTTAACAGGGCTTTTATTGTGTTATCATTAACTTCCTGTCACAATGTAACTTTCTGCAAAAGGCATTTTAGGCAAACTGTTACAAACACCTGCAGTGACAGACAATTAATCTTCTGACAAGTGATTTAAAAAATAAAGTGTTAAAATAATAGCATTATACTGTTGACTGTATTGAATTAAAGCAGTGGAAATGAACAGTATGGTCATAACAGGCATAATTATGAAGTTTAATCATATCACATACTATTTTGTACCACTCTATATCTGAAAATTTCGCCCACGGTGTTACTGAAGACCTGGATTCTTATTGGCATCAGATTCTTATTTGAGGAAATATGGTATATCATTAGAAATACATTAAGTACAATAACAACCGTAAATTTAAATTGCATGGATTTAAAAAAAAATCTAAGAAAATCAGGGGGAATAATTTACAAAAACATCTAAGTAAGAAAAAAAACTGAAAACTGAAATGAAGATAAGCTCTAGCACAGGCAAGAAGTGAAATATATGTGTGGCTGGTTAATTGTGCATTACTATGTTTTCATTAAATATTCAATTCCCTGGATTTTGACTTTTCCAAATATGATGCTGGCTTATACCTCCCATTATTAATTGTAGGAAATAAATCCTGATTAAAAAGGTTTACAATGTGCCATTTACTCCAATGTAAGTTTATGTTTAAAAAATCTACTATGCTGCAATAATATTTGCTGAAAAAAGCAAATTTTTAACAGTTTACAATGAAAAAAATGGAGATTTGCAAATAAAGACTCTAATAATAAAGCCAGATGAACAAAAGACAGATGATAATTAAATAAACTCATATTATGACTTGAGGAATTTCTTTGTGAAGAGAAAACTTTAACACAATCACTAGAACTGTGGAGGAAAAAAATGCAGAAATTGAGTGATTACTGCATCTCTAGTCTATTTCTGGTGTTACTCTTTGGTGGTTTTAGGATGTTCTGGTGCTCCTATGGTTAATTTAGTAATTTATAGATGTACTGTGTTTTTCCACTTCTCTTATTCTCCTTTACTGTATACTTACTGCATTCTTTCTGCACATTTCTCTCAGAAGTCTTGTCATTCTCGCCCCTCTTCTTCCTCCTTCCCTCTGTCTCTCCACATCTGTCTCCATCCTTCAATCCTGTCTCCCTCTGTGAATCCCTTCCTCTCTCCTTCCTCTCCTTCTCAAAGCACACACTGCCTCTCCTTGTCCACTGTCTCACCCTTTGGACAAAGAGTCTTTTCTGTCTTCTATCCACTGTTTTGGAGAGTCACTGCAGCCCTACAGCTCAGTATGCACAGTGGCCACGTGGCCCGACAATGGCTCATTTCAACCTCAATTTCCCCTGAAATGAATGGGAGCCCACCCGGTGCACGCGGCTTGCCTTTTAATTGGCCTATGTTAGATTCAAACCATTAAACCAATGATGTCGACACATCCCACCGCACCCATTGGCCTCTTCCCCTACCCCATACACATGCACATACACACTCCTTTTCTCTCTGGCTGCCAGAACATAAACGTCTTATCTCTCAGCCCCAACTGAGTGCAGACGGCATGAATATTCAACAGCTTCCATCTCCGTTTGGGCAGACAACAGTAGGCATGTGCACACAGTTGCTTACACGTACACACATACACAGATGCACATGAAGAAAAACACACAAATACAAAAACACTGAGGGACACGCACAGACAAGGTCTTTCTTTGGTGCACACTCTTTCAAAACAGGCATTGTTTATGCTTTGCTGAGTTTAGCTCATTTGTCTCTTTCCCCTCATTTGCTACAGTATGAGCAGTGTATATCTGAGGGATATTGATTAAAAGCCAACGAAGAACCACCAGTGCAATTTTCACAATGTGGAGATATTAGCCCATTCTGTAGACACTAAATCAACATTTTTTGCTTTAGCATATCAATAAGACTTACCTGTATGCAGGTCAGAGATGAGGTAAGCATAAAAAAAAGACAAAAAGAGAGACGATTTAGATTTGTGCACTGCATGATCAAAATGCAACAAAATACATAGTCTGGAATGATGTATAATGCTTAACAAATTTATTAGACCACCATGCCACAGCTGCCCTTAATTCAGTGAAATGATCATTAAAATGCTATTTATCCATGATTTTCAAATACTGTTTTACAAAAAAGCAGAGCAACAAAATAGTAGAGCACATTATTTCATTAAGATGCCAAATTACACTTTTTTACTTGCATTTCTGAACTAAAAATTGTGTTTTAGTGGTTGAATTTATTAGTTGATTAATTTTTGACTTCTCAGAGAAGTCCAGTGTGTCTGCTCAAATTTGGATATAAAAACATGAATTCAGTTTAAAATGCCTCACTCCTGTTCAAAATGGTCAAAATCCGAGAACTCAATGAAAAGGAAACAGTCTGCATTAAAGCACTTGATGATGCTAGATGGTATTTGAGACAAATAGGGCAGTTGGTCTAATGCATTTGTTAAAGACTGTACCTATACTGATCATGACATTTTCATCAACTTTAACTGCACTTGAGCCAAAGAACATAACGTACAAAATTGTCAAAATATAAATGATTAAAAAAACCAAATCTATTCTTTATTACCAGAATTCATCACAAAAGGTCTTTGACGGCTATATACTGTACGTGCCTGGAAAATATTACTATCTGTCAGTCATTAAATAAAACCAGATTAATCACTGAGTGCCTGTGGCATTAGATACAAAACCTCATCTAATCAGAGGGAAGGCTAGAAACCAGGTGTGTTTCATCTCTGTGAAATACAGCCTGAACAGAGTCAAGAAGCCCAGCCCCAGCTCTACTCCAACACCCCTTTGAAATATTTCACTCCAAATTCACAATAGCCCAATTCCCCCTTGGATGTTGTCAAAGATGAAAGAGGTAGTGTGCACTGGTGCTCTGTCCGCACTGCTCTCTCTTTCTCTCTCTGCTCATTCTCTCTGGAATAGAGAGAAGAAAGAAAGTGAATACTCAAGCAGCTCCTGCACTCTTCAACCATTTTGCACTACCTGCTTTGATCTCCATACAGCATTATGCTATCATAGTAACGGATCAAAATCTCTGTGTCTTTGTATTAGAAGCTCTTCTCCCTGTTTTACCTTAGTTTGACTCATGCATTTATTTGCTTGTCTAAATCATCCCTCCTCTCTGTCTTCCTCCCTCTGTGTGTCTCTCACCCTCCAGTTGCTAGGGGGGGTTTTCTCCTCGTTTAGCTTGTTAGTGTGTGGCGGTAGCCGGCAGGTTCAATTACAGGGGAATGTGAGCTTTCGTCTCAGTATCATTACCCAGCAAAAACTATATTAGTTCAGTCTGAGGGGAACACATGGGCAGAAGACTGTGATTATTATACCAGCTTGCCAGGCTGTTCCTGTTCTATGTCAGCATCTGCTACTGATGTCCAGCCAGTGCTGGCCTTGCACACTCCTCTGTTATGTTCTGAGCTGGAGAGGATGCCATGTTCACTTTGATCAAAATCAATTTGAACACCTTAAATACTAAGGATTATACACCACCAGTCAAAAGTTTGGACACATCTCCAGTGTTTTTTCTTCATTTTTATTATTTTTACGTTATAGATTGAATACCGAAGACATCCGCACTGTGAAAGCACCCATACAAAATTATGCCGTAAACAAAAATGTTAAATAACTAGAGAACGTGTTTTATATTTTAGATTGTCCAAAGTATCCTCATTTAGCTTTGATGACAGCTTTGCATGCTCATGGCAGATTCACCAGGTAGTCACCTAAAATGGTTTTCAAATCACAGGTGAGCTCATTTGTGCCATTTCTTACTTTCTTAAAGTGCCCATGTCATGCTCATTTGCAGCAATTTAATTGTAATTTTGGGTCCTCCTAAATTAGCTTTGCACCGAACCCTAACTCAAAATAGGTTTTAATTATTTCAGAACAAAAACACAAGATTACAAGTGGGGAGCCCTCTTCCTGAAATGACAAGATTTACCTTATTTAGAGTGGATGGCATCCTACATGTTTGTACGTAACTGCTGTGTGACGATGACCCTGGAATACTTGACACAGCTGTGCAGCTAGCAGGACACTTCATCCAGTGGAGTGATTGCAACTGTGACTTTGGTGAGAGCAAAGGAGGTGAATTGTGCATTGCCATTACCAACAACTGATGCTGTTGACAGATACTGCTCCCCTCATCTTTAGGCTTTGACTATCACCTGCCAAATTTGCTGTTATAACAGTTATGGCTGTTAACAGTCCTCCTGAGACTAATGTTAACCTAGCCCTTAGCCACCACGACAGTGAGAATGACCATCTAAGGAAGTCCACCGCACTATAATGTCATACAGGGCCTTGTTGAAAAGAAGATGGCTTGCTTCTCCAAAGAATCCTCAGGAGATAGATATACTTTGTTTTTTGCACTTTCTGGTATATTTAAGGTGAGAATTCACCATTGAAACATGGCAGATAAGTCAGAAAAAAG
>JAQQAE010016209.1:0-11824 GCA_029823295.1 Pseudamia nigra
TCAAGTCAGCTGGGATAGGCTCCAGCACCCCCCCCCCGACCCTCACGAGGATTAAGGGGTAGAAAATGGATGGATAAATAAAATTCTTTGAATTGAATTGATCCCCACCACTATCAGACTGCTGAGCACAACAGCTGATGGCAGACTGAAGACTGAGAAGAATGAAGACATCTTTCTTACCTACTCAGTGAGCTGGTCAAATGAATTTCCCTGAAAAGGGATAAATACAATTTATTCAATTTGAGTCAAGAAATATTAATTTACTATAAACACTAAAAACCTCAGGTATAGCCCAAATCCTAAGTCAGAATTTGATATCGTAACAGTGGCATTTAGTGTATAAAACAATTTATTATTTTATACAACTAATGCTGCGATCAATGTAGACAACAAAGCACACCACAATAATTCCCAACAGCGTGCATTCATCCCCAAAGCTAGCAGCGGGAATCCACTACTCCAGACTGGGAAACTCTCCACATTCCTAAGAGGGAATACCACCAGCACATGACAAGAGCCCCACTCACACTCAGCCACTTAGCCTACTGCCTCCCACTGCAACCTTTCTACACAGAGAATGCCTGTGTGTATGTGCATCGATGTGTCATGGATAGCAACCGCTAACATACACCACTGCCCTGTGAAAGAAAGAAATTACAGAGAATGCAGCAGCTTAAGGGATTCGAGGAAAAGAAGAAAAGAGTAAGAGTGATGGGGGGCCTGCACATGCTTGTGTCAAGCGCCCATGCCTATGTGATGAAGTGATTGATGGGAAGGTTCTTTGTGCTAAAGGGCACACCACTTTCGACCCCATCTTCTACTTATCCTGTCAACTTCTTCGTGATCCCAAGACTAAGTGATTGTCTTTGCTTTTTTCTGCATCCACGTGAGAGTAAAGTGACCAGAGTGTATCACACTGTGCATAATCTATATGTAAAGCACTTCTCAGCTCTGCAGCTCCTCTATCCTGCACGGCCCACTGCACAACAGGAATGAGTATGTGTGTGTACATGTATGAGGGGAGGGATGTTCCCATTTTCACTCTGTTTGAAGCACATGGACTGAGTCGGAATGTGCAGGGGGAGGGAGGGTAAGGGGAGAGGCAAAGACGGTAATCTGAGACGGGTATCCGCACATGGTCTATACTCTACTCTAGACAGCGTACAGTGAAAGTGACACTGACAGAAAACACTTCCCTTTCAATCTCTGGCCTTCATTTAAGAGTGATAATCACTGTGAGATTTAATTTATCCCAATGATAATGCTGCCATGGTGAGGATGGCACGAGACAGTTTAACTGAAAAATATGTACAAAAGAACAGTATACAGAATATCTGTCCCCCCCCCAAGTTCATTCCTGTCAACATCTGTTCATCAAGCTGTTAGATTGTAAATGCCAAGGAATAATAGTTTGACATGTTTTTCAGTAATCAATTATTAAAAGAGGTGTGTAGGCACAGTTACTCTAGATGCAGTCACTGATGATGGATAACTATTTAATTTTGATCACTGTGCATGCTTTACATTCTTTGCTGTCTGACTCATTTACAGTATAATAACCATGTTGTCTGTCATTACTAAACACTCTGTCAAGCCTAATTACACCACCAAACATCCATCCATTCTAGTTTTGTGGTTAGGGTTTAGGGTAGCTAATAATGCTCACATCATCAGATTACTGGCCAACCAAGCTAATAATATGCAAATGTATGAGGTTGCCCACGTGTCTGTCAAAATGTTACATTTAGCAGTCTATGGAGTTGCACACTGCCCACATTGTACAAATTTAAGACCTTAATATTATATCAATATCCCTATGTGTCTAATATTTATTGCACTGACTGAAAACTACAGAAAACAAAATCAAAATACAACTTAACATGTGGTATAAAGGCCGCTTCAATTTCCACATTTATCAAGGTGTCTCTAACGTCAGACTGCTTGGATCACAAACATCTTCTAAATCACACTGTTTGGATGCATAAGACTATTGGCACGTAGTCTGATGATTCTGTAGTACACGGGTGTGCAGCCTGTGGCTCCAGGGCCACATGTGGCTCTTTAGCCATAGGTTGCAGGTCAACAGCCAGTGGCTCCTGCAGGTTTGTTCAATGAAGGAAGTAACACGTTATAATCAATCAAAATGAACAAAATAAGCATTAAATCAACAGCAAGAAAAACTAAATAAATAATGAACAAATAAGAAAAGAAATGAAAAAAATAAAAATAATGACCATGATTAGAAAAAAATGAACAACATAATAAAGAAACTCAACAAAAAAAAAATCACAAAAAAGATAAATCAGTGAAAATGATGTTGAAAATTAATTTGAGAAGTGAACAAAATAGTCAAATAAATTAATAAAAGTAAGATACAGTATTGAACAAAAATAAACAAAAATAATAAATAAATATTCCAGAAAATGAACAAAAATCAACTAAAAATAATTAGAAAAATCAAATTAATATGC
The DNA here is from genome assembly GCA_029823295.1 of Pseudamia nigra. Taxonomy (NCBI): domain Eukaryota; kingdom Metazoa; phylum Chordata; class Actinopteri; order Kurtiformes; family Apogonidae; genus Pseudamia; species Pseudamia nigra. The sequence continues at coordinate 2,472 of JAQQAE010016209.1, forward strand.
ATACGATGATAAATATTATCAACAAAATTTAACAAAATAATCTGCAAAATCACCAAAATACCAAAAATGGGCAATGATGTACAAAGTAATCAAATAAATGAACAAAAAATAAAAAATGTTCAACAAAATGAATACAAATGAACAAATTAATGAACAAAATAGACCAAGAAAATTACCAAAAAATAAATAAAATTAAAAAAAGAATAAAGTAATGCATTTTAAACATATTGCAGCTAAAATATGCATCATATGTCATGCCATGTCATGTCATGTGGTACAAAAAGCGTTACATCTTTTGTGGTTCTTAGCACACATGTATGTTTATTTTCTGTCTAAAATGGCTCTTCCCATTGTAAAGGTTGCCGACCCCTGCTGTAGAATAAGACAGATGGCAGTTATCATATTGAGCATAGAGCCATCAACTAACTTTTATCAGAGCTTAGTAGACAGGTGCATAACATCTAGTGTGACGCAGAGTGACAACAATCTGTTGTGTTTGTACTCAACAGTTTCAAAGACATAGTACATATTCCACTGCCTCAGGACACGCTTAAACATGCATGAGTGAAGAGCACATATCAGCAAGTTCTTCACACACACCGTTGCCCCCTGGCCATACTCAACAAGAGAAAGAGTACGTATCTAACAGGCGCCTGTAAACCAGTGAGATAAATCAGACCTCAGGTACGGGCTGCTGCCTCTAAACAACTCCAGCTCAGTATCTGCAGCACGTAACACACATCTCAGGGTGGGTTCATGAATACCAGACACAGCACCAGCACTGACATGTCAGCTTAGCACACATACAAATACATAAAACTATCCAAAAGTGAGGCAAAAGGCATGTTCATACAAATGCTCCATCTATCCAACTTAACCTGGTATGAGACTTAGTTTGAAGTTCACATACACAGCATAGTTGTACACAGTGAGATCTCCTTCCTCATGGATTAGTAAAAAAAAGAATGTTCAGGAGGAAGTCTGACCTCTACACATGGGTGTGACTACACAGTAGTCTAAATGTGCCACCACCTAACAGTAACCTCCACTTAAGGTCAACATATTAGCAGTACACAGAATTCACAACACAGCCCTGGTCTCACATAGCCAGTCAGGCTTTAGTTCTGTGCCAGAGCCGGACAAGGTCTAGCTTAACCAATTATCATTCTGAAACACTCTATGGTGTCATTTAACATCCAAATGTGACAATGCACAATAAAAACACTGCAAATACGCCGGATGTGTTTGGAGCTTTGTAGGTGAAGAAGTTAGCCTAGACATGAAAACAGATAAGGACATGCAAAAGAAAATGTCGCATAAAGCAGTAAAAGACATACACCAATCAGCTGCACATTTAGAACATTTAACCCTGAAGGTCGTTGCACTGAAACCAGAAAATTGTGTAAATGAAGTAAAGATCTAAGCAACTGTGACAAGGACCAAATAGTGATGGAAAATTACTGGGTCACTACATCCAAGCCTAAAGATCTTGGGTGAGTTGGGGGTTCTAGTCTGCAGTGGATAGTTCCTCAACAAAAGGGCTCTAGGGATGAACAACTGGATTTCCATCCAATTGAGTATTTGAGAAATGTGTTAGAAAAAAGGTTAGATTGAAGGTCCAAGCTCACAACTTAACAGAATTTGATGTGTCACTATAAGGCCTACTATAAGGCCTAATGTGTCGTGTCCTGACAGTTATGACAGCAACTTTCAGAGGTCTGGTAGAGCTCATTCCATCCATCACATAATGTGATGGAAATGTTTTGTTCCCTTAAGATACTCTACTAGATTGAGATCCAGCTGTCCTTCTTCCTCATGGGGTCCCTCATGGGGTCCCGTCCACGGCAGGATTAGGAACACCAAACATCACCGTTTAAGTCAATTTTGGAGATGCTTTGACCCAGTTGTTTTGACATCACAATTTGTCCCTTATCGAGATTGCTTGTTTAGTTATGTTGGCCAGTTTTTTGTTTCAAATACATCAACTCCAAAGACTAAATGCTCACTTGCAGCCTCATATATCCCACCCACTCACAGGGCCCACAGTGATAAGATAATGTAATAATGTTATGGCTGATCAGTGTAGGTCAACTATGTGACATATAGGTAAGCAATAACCAATGTAGCAACGTAGTGTGGTTGCAAGAGGTTGCTGTTTACACAGCAAGAGAGAAATGTAAAAGGGGAGAAGAAGTAAATGACAGGCTTATTCCAAGAGACTACATCTGAGTTACACAAAAGTCTGGACAGAGCAAAGGTAGGACAGCACCATTTTATGATGTCACACCTTTGATGCCTGGTAAAATCACAAGTGGTTGACTTTAGAATGTTTGTCATATAACATACATTATAGCTCTCCAATAAAAGCATCAGCCATCTCCCTGTTGAAACTCTGTCATGACAGCTTGTGTTTTCTTTTGAGATGAAAGAAACTCCTCTAAATGATTGGGGGGGGGGTCATTTTCATCAATTCTATAAATACACCAGGTAGAATGGAAGTAATGAAATGTTCCAGTTGGACTCAGAAGTCTGAATAGAGTTCCTAGTCAGGAATTTCAACTGAAACACCCCCTCAAGTCAGAATTCCAAGTCAGAGCAACCACACCAAATCTGACTTTACAATTCAATGTGGCTGCCACTTAGAACAACTGAATGAACAGCACTTCTGTTGTATTTGTTACATATTTCCTCAGTACTGTTACATTTTTATCAATTTTATGTTATTATGCTTTTGTTTGTGCAAAATGCTGCGTACAGTTGTTAACACGTAGAATGCACGTGTGGTTGCAAGTTGGCCATGCTCCAGCTTTCCAGTGCGCATCCACATTTTTCTTTGCAGCTGGAACGCAATTAGCTCAGAGCTTATGTCACTCCCAGTTCCAACCTATGAGTTCAGAGATAAATGGAAGACACCATAAAGATATTGGTGACAACAGACTTCATTAACTATCTCATTAAGTTGGACTGGAGGTAGGTTTTCACAACATTTCTTGCCAATGTTTTGCAATGAGTTAGAAGCTTGCAGCTCATCTCCTCATGAATCTTGATTTGAACAAATCATGGTCTGTAGTTAGCAGAATCTACACAGCCAACATGACATTTAAGTTAGATGAAGAGATATAAAGATCCTAATGCAGAAAAAAAAAAGACTGTATCACCTTAGAATTAGTGACCTCACTAACCTCAAATCTGTATCCTTTTTAATCATTCTAGTGTACAAAATGAGGTATGCAGGTTCCATGTAAAGCTAGGACTCAGCACTTCTCCAAGCTCACATATGTTAAGACACTAGCAGTGGGAGAAAATGGGAGAAATCTTTTACTAGCGCAGCTTTGATGCTGGGAACAACCAAAATAGAACTGGTGTATCCACATAGCAACCGGGGGAAAGAACACAGTGTCCTCACACACATTCATATAGTAGGAAAAGAGGAGAGGAGGCTGTGTGAGAGTGTGTGAGGAAGTGATGCAGATTCAGCTGAGAAGAGGTGATGAATGGCTTCATTAAAACAGCATTAGCAGAGGTGTGAACCCGAACGGTGACTGCCAGTACGCAATGATTGCGGACTTCAAACACACACACACACACACACACACATCACAATAGTGAAATTCTCTACTTGATGCCAGATCAACATAGCCTACTAACACTTGGAGCAGCTGTGACTGGTTCACTGTGTTTGTGTATGTTTAAAATCTAGCTCTGGATCCTGCAAAAATCATTCTTAAAGCATCAATAACAAAGCAAATTAAAGAATTCTGGATTTTCTTTTAGCAAACCACACCTCCCTTGATCTCACACTCTTGAATACACACACACACACATACATCATACCACCCTACAGCTGGAGGGAGATGAGGAAACAGTGGTGACACCATAGAGAGGGCAAGAGGGTGTAAAGGAGGTGAAGGAAAGGAAATAAGGAAAACCAAGAATGCAAAGGACAAAAGGGGAAGAGAAAACCCTGAAAAGACAAGGGATCAAAGTATGTGTGTGGGTAAAGTGGTAACCTGATTAGCAAGACCCTACAGGGGAGACAAATCTACATTATTCTTTCTCATTTTCCCTCTGCTCCTCACAAACCCAGAAAAATGGGGGCAATTCAGTAACCCTAGCAACCAAGTCTGCCTACGTGCAAAGAGAAGCTGCCGATGGAGGGGAAGGAGAGAGGAAGAGAGAGAGTTAGAGAGTAAAAAGGCTAATACAAGTGCATACTGTACACACACACACACGTAGTAAATTAAGCAGCTGGATCTTTCTGACTCGTAATGGGTTTTTTTTTTTTACCTCCTTTCAAAAATGTTTCTCCTTTTCAGGCTTACTCTTGCATGCTACTCAGATCCCTCCTCCTGCAACTTCTCTATTCCTCTTTCTTCTTCCTCCCTTACACCCTCCTTGGTCAGACTCCTGGCTTTTTCTCCTCCTGCGCTCTGGCCACGTAAGAGGGCTGTTCAAACACAACCTGTTTCCTCTGGTGTCCCCCGGGAGCATTATCCAACCACTCTACTGTTGTGTTTTCTGTATTTCGTTTCTTTCTAACTCCCTCCTATTTATTTACAGCTGGATGTCTGTCCTCCTATTGATTGTTTCACAGAGGATATGAGTGGGCTTTGTCTCGGCCTGGCTTTATATAGATCACCCTGTACTTAAAGATGTTCTCACCGACACAGACACACATACACAAACATCCTCTCTCAGCTGGTTGTGAGTCATTGTCCGGTGTAAAAGCTCACGCAAGCAAGTACAATAAAATGCTGAAATCATAAAGGGATGATTATCGGTTTAAACTGCCGTAGGGGGCTGTGATGAAAATGTGTGTCACATTACATGTCAACTGACAAACATCATGACGGTAAAGGAAGTGAAGGACTGAAAAGTGAGACAGACATGAAAGGGGGGAAAATGAGAATGAGTAAAAATTTGAGAGTTTGAGATGAAGACCGGCACTTCTTTTCACAATGGTCTGATTGTTCATTCGATGTAGGCTGAGAGAAAGAAAAAGAGTGAAAAAAGAGAGAGAGAGAGAGAGAGAGAGAGAGAGAGAGAGAGAGAGAGAGAGTAGGGGATTGACAGACAGAATGTGTAAGTGAGTGAGGGGGTAGGCGACATCATAGCGCTGCTTTTTACATTCCTACACACACTCACCAGTTGCTCTGCTGTTGCTGTGAGTGTGTGTCAGATAAAGAAAGTGAAATCTGAATAGTCCCCTAACAGGGGTCAGGACCTCTGTATAATATAGGTCACACACATGCTTTGGCAACATGGCGATGAAGGGCAACAGTGTAACCGAGTGTGTTTCCAGCCACCTGTTTTTAATCACATTTTCAATTTACACATTAAAAACCTGGGTGGAAATGTTTAAAATTTAAAAAAAAAACTTGAAATATTGCAAAACATTTCAGGCTTAAAAGGAGGCAGAAAAGTCTGTGCATGGATGAGCAATAAATGCAGATAAATGCAACGGAAAAAGATTTGGCCTATAATTATGTAATAATTATGCAATAAAGCCACTGAAATAATCACCTTGATCAATACAAGAAAACTGCAATAAAATGCCAACCTACACGTGGAGCTGCAGAAACGGATGTTAGACAAAAGCTTCAACAACCTGTAGAAGAGCATCAAACAACATTATCGATTCCAGAACCAGACTCTCAGTTCAGCTCTAGAGGAATTAGCTGCAACTACTGAATACATGGACATCTATCAGCTCTTCAATCCGAAACTCAGGCAAGATATGTGATTGTATGAAATATTACTGCTACTCTGCAAACTATTAAACCATGATGAGGATGATGAGAACCAGCTCTTAATATTTGCATAATAGTGGTGGATGGAAATGCACGTTCTCTTTAGTTGAATTTCTGGAAATTTGGTTTAAATGTCCAGTACATTGGGAAGAAAACCCAGTTGCTGACATGAAATGTCTTAATAAAATGTCTCAGAGCAGCTTGTAATCAATGAATATTGCCGTTAACTCTTAAAGCTATTAGCAACAACCTATATTTGATTATTTTCTATTTTTTACTCTTTTATGATGATCATGGTCAATTTCATCAATGATTTGTCTGTCAATTATTTTTTAACTTAACTGAGTAATCATTAGGAAAGTTGTGAGAAAGTGTGTCAGAGGGTCTCAAAGGCAAGGATGATGTCATCAAATGTCTTGTTTCGTCGCAACCCAAAGATATTCAGTTCACACTCAGTCATAGAGGAGGAAAAACTAAATATTGACATTTAAGAATCAGCAATCACAATTTACTCTGCCAAATGACCAATTTTAAAAAGACTTATGGGGAAATTTAATAATTAATTGTTGTAGCTCCAATGGAGTGTCTTTGGCTTGAGGGCAAGACTTTTGAGGTTGCTTTGGGAACCACAGATGGATATTTTTCACTTTTTTTTTTTTACATACCAAAGCACTAATGGATTAAAGACGCAGTCTGCAATGTTGGGAGTCTAGCTCTTAGCCAATCTTTTGTCTTTTTTGACACGTGACCTGCCAGTCAACACAGCTCCTCATAGGTGCACGAGCTCATGCACGCGCTTGCAGAGTTGAAAACAGTCATAGCTGTAGCTACTATGGAACTAGCAACTGTAACTTATCTAATCACAGGATGACTAAGGAGAAACAGGCTACACTTCAGATTCCTTCAACATCTGGTACCGGTAAGAAAACAAACATACTAGGCTTGACAACTTTGACGTTGCAAGCAGAGTTGACTGGCAAGTTGCCTGCTTTATTGCTCATATCTGTCTACCACAAATGATCAGCTACCAGCTAGTTTCCCAACATCAGGGAATGCACCTTTACTCAAGAAAATTATCAAAATTGACTATGAAAATATATAGCTATATCTATTGTTAGCTGCATCCTTACACTTACACAATAAACCATTGCAGGCTCAGAAAACAACAGCTGACCCATCTTTCGTAACTGAAAGTGATGACATATTTATTCATGCAAAACTGTGTGAGGGGAATGCTACTGTTGGCATTATGCAAAAACCTACACAAGGCATGAACAGGTGTGTTTGTGTTTGTTAGGTGTGTGTTTTACATGAATAAATATGACTTCAGCATTCATGTATCAAAATGTCAGAACAACAGGTAACCCTTTGATTAGGTACAGAAATCAAATTCCCACGGGTGCACCTTCAGTCACACACAACATCAAAGCAAGAGCACCCAGAAGGGAGGGGAGATTTCAACCAATCCCATCACGCCTCAGTTCCGAGGGCCTGGAGTAATGGGGTGGCAGCCAGACTGTCAAGATTAGCCAACCAGGGCAGACTGAACATCTGTTGCCCAATCAGAGCATCTGGAACATCTGGCTCAAATGAACAAGAGTCTTCTAGCAGCAGACCTTTGACCTTACCCACTTGGCTCCAGTCGCTGCCTTCTTCTCCAGATGTTCATTTATTTTTTTATTTATTGCCAGGCTTCTCAATTGATTCATTCTCTCACATTAATTGCCCCATTGTGTGCAGCATTTTCTATGCTGCATTCCATTCTGCTTCAGCTATATGCAATGTCATGGTCAAAGCATTAGTCGTCACAGTCAGCATTCCACTTTTATCTCATCTATCAACTATGTCTAAAGTGTAGGACGGTAGGGAGGGATTAGACTTCTCATTAACACACTCGATAACTCGCAAGCAGCAAGTGAGTACATGGCACATGTGTGCCTGCACAGAAAGTAGCCAACTCAGCAATTATAGTGTTAGTATATTGAGGGCAGGGTGTTTTCTCTCAGGTGCTGCGGCAGCTCTGTAGTAAATAGCCATAAGATACTGAAAAATAAGGAATCAGATAGGTATAACGGAACAGAAAATCAATGAGTGTTTTCAGCCATGTTGCACGTGGTGCTGACACAGCACAAAGCTATTGCTACTATGTACACACACTGATACACACTGAAAGGACGATGGGACATCCAAAGTGGAACACACTGTTCTGTTTGGTGTTACTAAGGGTACTAGAGTATTTTCTCTCTTCCAGTTCATTTCTAGTCTGGCAGTCAGCTAAAAATCAAAGCATATGGCTATGCATGTATGTGCATTATGTAGTTGCAGTTGATTCCTTTGCCTAACAATAAAGCCATGAGCCCAAACAGGAAGCTTCACATAGTCCCTTTACACTCCCTGTGTCCCAGCCTCTAAATGCTAGTTTCACACACACATCCTTCCTGAGTGATTATTTTAAGCAGTGTCAGCATATTTAATTCAGCAAACAATACCAACACATACTGACTCACAGCTAGTTCATCGCTCGCCCCTCATTTGTACCAAGACACTCTGACAGACATCCACACAGGTGTGCATCCTTTACAATTCCATTCAATGTTGCATAATGGACTTGTCACTGGTAAATGCACCAGGCTCAGTCAATACCGTCCAGCTTTAATTGGCAGGAAGGAAAAGCATCTCATACACTGCTCTGAGAGACGCCCTGACTCAGGGGCTGCAACCTTCATAACACAAAGAACAATTTTTTGGCATAAAAGGGGGAAAAAAAATGTGTGTACAGAGCCACAAAAATATCTGAATCCTTTATGAACGATTTAGCTGGCAACATCCCAAAAACCATTTTGTTAATTATTTTATCCATTTTTCCTCATGTTGCTTAATTTGTTCACTTTGTTGAATTTTGTTAATTTCTTCATCATTTCTGTTCATTTTGCTGATTATTTTAAAAACTTTTCACATTTTTGTTTGTTATTTTCATTCATCCTGATTATTTTTTAATTTTGTTCAGCTTTGTGTGACTTTTTTATTTGTTATTTTGCTTATCCCCCCACCCCCGTTTTGGTTTTTGCTCATTTACTTGATTATTTTGTAATTTTTTGTTTCATTGTTTGAGAACTTTGTTCATTTGAGTTCATTTTTCATCCAGTTGAGTTGCTATTTTAGTTATTTTTGTCCGTTTTCCTAATCATTTCATTCATATTGTGGGTTGTGCCTTAAGGATGTTCATTCTGTTAATGTCATTTTTGTTCATTTCCTCTTGTTTTTTCATTAACTTGATTATTTTGTTCATTATGGTTCATTTTATCATTTATTTTATAGTTTTTTTCATTTTAATTATTATATTGTTTAGTCATGTTTATTTTCTTTATTGTTTTGCACATTTTCATCAGTTTTGTCTTAATTTTGGTTCATTATTTAGCTCATTGTTTCTTCTTTTTGTCACTTCCATCACTGGAAAAACCTCAGGAGCCACTGGAGAGGGGCTGAAGGCCACATGTGGTCCTGCAGCCACAGGTTGCAAACCTGTGCCCTAACTGATTACCTTAAAGCAGTGCTTCTCAATTATTTTCTGTCCGGGGGGGGGGGGGGGGGGGGGGGGGGGGG
>JAQQAE010016210.1:0-11824 GCA_029823295.1 Pseudamia nigra
GATATTTATTTAGCTAGGTAGGTGGGTAGGTAGGTTGTAGGTAGGTGGCTAGGGAGGTGGGTGGGTGGGTATGTCGGGAGGTGGGTGGGTATGTAGGTGGGTAGGTAGGCAAGTTGGTAGGTAGGTAGGTAATTACTGTAAGTAGGTAGTTAAGTGGGAAGGTAGGTAGGTAGGTAGTTAGGTAGGTAGGTGGGTGGGTGGATGGGTACATAGGTAGGTAAGTAAGTAGGGAGGTAGGTTGGTGGGCAGAATACCCTTCTGTACAGCCAATGCCTCACAGTTAAATCAAAAATTCATGAAGATGTCCTTAAAAAACCCAGGAAAAATCAAATCAACACATTTTGTCTAAACCATCACACAAGTATTGAACAGACGCATTAAAGCAGCACAGATAAACAGTATATTTAAGGTTTCACAATATGGGACCTTTACAAATCATACACACTGCAGATAAGTTGAAGATGAGTAAGAAGAAACAGTTTTACTCTTGTCCTTCCAACTTCATTCTTGAAACCCACTTTTCTTTTGTTTTGCATTTCTTCCACTATCTTCAACACTCACCCAGACAAAGTGTGGCCCCTCAGTGTGCTTTGTTGTTGTGTGTCGTATAGTTGCTCTCTATGCCGGCTGTCAGCTGGCTGTAGAGCTAATATCAGGGCTGCCTCTCTGGCTGGCAGACCCAATCAGTCTCTGGAAGCTGGGCTGATTGGACTGACATACTCCATCAAACCACGCATCAGACCACCTCTGACCATACACTGAGGTCTGACTGCTTCGGACATCACAGAGTAGCCCGGTGCAGGCTTTTTTAAACAATCCTAATATAGATCACTAGGGTTTGTTTCTCACTGTGTCTCCTTGAATGTCAAGAGTCTTAGCTGCATGCTTAAAATAAGTCTAAGGTTGTTAGTTTGTACTGTTTGCATTATGGAAGCAAAATAAATGATAAAATGTACTTTATTATTGTTTTTGCACTATTATTTGCAGGCTGTGATGCGGGATGTCTGCCTTTTTCTCTTTATCAGTAGCTGGAGAGTCTTTCCAAAGATCTAGACTCATGTACTGTGAAGTATTTAATATCAAAACATGTGGCATCAAGACTTGCATGTTTTGAACTGCGTTTCATCTGAGCATCTCAACTAACCATACCGCACTTCCCAAATAAAACTGTTACTAGTTTGACATAATTAAGTATTTCATATAACTGGGTTGACTTTAATCATCTTTAATCACCCAAATATATTCTAAAATTGAAATGTTTATGAGAACATGGGATTTTTGTGGGAATGATTACAACCCTGAAGGCCTTGGACAAACATGTTGAACCTTTTAATTATCTAGTATAGTTAAGGAAGTACACTCAACATATGTGTGCGCGTGCTTCATTCATTTCCGCCTCGAGGCTAGAATAAAATGTTGTGAAAATTTGTCAGACTGTGCATGAGGAGCTTTACAATGTCAACAACATTGCGCGCCTCTTCAGAAACAACTTAAAGGTTGAAAAAAAAAAGTCTCACAGGATGGAAAAAGAATAAAGTGGCACTCCCAACCATCAGAGGCCTTGCTGCTTGTTTCCAAATTTCAAAGTATTTGATTGCTTTATAGAAACAGAAGCAAGAATATGTTTTTGGTGTTCAAAGCTGTCCATTACAGACACATTAATTCAGCATTTGTAAATGATTTAATTGAATGCTTCCAGTGACAGCTGTGTTCATTGGTGCTGTGCTGCTTTGAGTAGCTGATCCAATCACAGACTGAACCTATACGACTGAGGTTGTTTGCCAATGATGCAGGCATTGTTTTCAAAATGACAACAATATGGATTAAAATGCACGAGTACTGCTTAGACAACATTTACCTCTTGATGCCGTATCCGTTATGTGGCAATTTAAAACCCAGGGGGTCTGACTCGGAAACTGTAGCGAGAAGCCTTTGCTGCAAATTGTTTGGCCTGTTTTACAGAGTGTCAGCTGAAGCCTCTGCTCCCAAAGACGCATCAGGCTGTCCACCGCCACAGGAAGTAATGTCAGCGGCACTAACCCCAATGAAACATATAATTAGTCTTTAAAATTTTCAACAATAAGGGTGTCGGTGCTTTGGCAATAGAGATCCTTTCACTGACAGACAGCATCCGATGGGCAGGGGTGGATGAAATAAGACACCAGTATCCAACAGATTAAAAAGAAAACACAGATATGACACTGATGAGAATGATGGCTTTAAAGGTATGTGAGTGTGGATGGCAACAGGAAAAGACAGGTTCAATATAAAAAGAGTTAAGTCATTTTCATATGTGCATGCAGTAAAATAAATCAATGATAAATGAATCAATTAAAAATGGACAGAATAAGCACTAAATGGTTCAAATAGTCAGCAAAGTCAACACAAAAGTTCAATAAAATGAGCACAAATGAAGAAAATAATCAAAAACATGAATAAAAATGACCAAAATAATCACAGAAATCAAGCAAAATTAAAGTATAAAATACTTTTGTTAAAAGATTAACAAAAGTATCAATTAAATAGACACAAAAATGAATAAAATCATCAAAGAAACAGGGCAATGCTGACTGCTGTTCAGCTGAGAAGTTAAAATAAACCCTGATGACAATAGAAGAATGTGTATCGTAAATGTATGCATTTACTCTTTTACATCTACTTGAGTAGTTTTTTTTTTCAAATTAATGTATTTCTGTAGGTGTTTTGAGAACTTTTTACTCCTACTTCTACATTTGCCACAGCTCAGTGAGGCAAGAGAAAAAAATCAATTTCAATTAAATTTAAAAATGACCCAAATAATCAAGTAAGTTAAGGAAATTAATAAAGGAACACAGTAATAAAGTAAGGAACAAAATTATTGGAAATGTGCAAAATGATCACCAAAATGAACTAAATGAAAACAACAAGAAAAAGAAAACAAAAAAATGACTAAATGAGTACAGAATTCACAAAATGAATCAATAAAATTAACAAACTGAACAAGATAGTCAAGTAAATTATGGAAAATAAAACATAACAAGCATATATGAACAAAATAAGCAACAAAATAAGTAAAGCTGAAGAACATAAATCAGCAAATTGACAAAATTGAGCAATATACTCAGGAAACTGAGCAAAAAAATCAACAAAATGAGCAAAAATGATGAAAGTAATCAAGCAAATGAACAAAAATGAATGAAATAAGCAACAAAAACTGAACATAAAACAAAATAAGCAAAGAGGAGTACAAGTAAACCATTTCCATGGTAAAAAAACATTACATTAATAATGTTTAAAATATGACTGACAAAACTGAAGAAAAATCTAGAAAATAAGCCACAAAATGAACAAAAGGAAATAGACGAAAATGAACAAAAAACTGTTTGAGTGCAATATACTGTAATACAGCATATTTAATCAATTCTATGTTATGCCGGTAGTCCATACTTGAGTAGTTTTGTGTGGAATACTTTTTAACTCTTACTCAAGTACTTACAGTATGTTCAAGATTACTTCTACTTGAGTCATTATAATTTTATGAGTACTGTTTCCAAGTACTCTACCACTGTACATACAGTATATTCACCAGAATAAAAAAACCATATAGCATTTCTTGCCAAGCTACTACATGAATCTGTTTAAAAACTTCAACTCCAATTATAGTCAAGTGAGGCCTTTTTAAATTCTTCTCATAAAGAGTGTGATGATGATGACCTGCTGTATTGTTTTTCTTATTGCAGTCCAACAATGTGTGAAACTAAAAGGCCCAGTGACGATTATGTTTTCATTCTTCTTTGTGGCAACATTCAATGAATCCACTGGAGGCGGGGTTGAATTAATGATACATTTATTCATTATCATTTTAATATAGCCACAATGCACAATCAGCTGCAATACAGCGACGCAGAGAAAACAAATTAGTGGAAAGCCTAAGGAATATTTTTTACCCTCTATTCTGCATCCTCGTGGCATATGGCTACCTATTTGCAACAAGAGTTCATTTGCAGATATATAAAGAAATCAGCGCAGGGACAAATAAAATTATGTAATAAAACTCAACCAAGAAGAAATATTGCCAGTGAAACATATGGCACTGTCAAAAATGATCACTTTAGACGCTAAACACAAAATACAGGCGAGTATAATTTCAACACGTTCCACCCTAAATGAATTAATTTACTTCATTATAGAGTAGAAAGGTAGGAGTTATAATCGCCTCAATTAGAGCAAAGCCATAAAGTGAAGATAATGTATAAGTAATTTCTTTTAATTTAGCTACCATCTGTTTGTTGCAATTGAACGCACTGTAATATTTAGCTTTTCATTAGTTCGTTTTTCTCTCGGCGAGGGAGATCATTGTGTATGAGCAGGCTAAGACAATTTCAGTTCAATAAACCCAGGATGACTGATTTAATTTGTGCTGGATTGATAATAGTGAGCACTTTTCATAATGATGGACAGAACGGTGTATGTGCATCATGTGTAAGTCTGTGTTTGCATATGTGCCAATCACAATAAAGGTATAGAACAGAAACACAGAGTTACTGTATGCAGCACTGATCTCCATTCGTCTGGTTCAACTACTAAAACTCTCTCAATAGTTCTCCAGGAGCCTCTCAAGCATATGTCTCCTCATCTGCTTATCTTGGCAAACACTTGGAACGGTAGATGAGGGGCGGATGGAAGGAAGTAAGAGTTGAGTCGACTCCTTTCCCTGATGGCCTCGCAGGCCTGCCGCCTGGCTCGGCTGCTTCACACAGAGTGAACGCTGTCTCTCCCCAACCTGCCATATGGGAGCCATAGCGCTTTTCTTTATCATCTCTTCTTTTATGCCTACTGGTTGTGGCTGCCTTTGTTGTTCAGGAATAATCAAATGTTGATAGCATAGTTCAAATGGACCATTAAGTATGTGAGAATGCTCTATGGAGATGGAGCAGATAAGAGACCAGGAGCCAGGCAGTCTGCCACGTTCAATAGCCAGCCTAGTGGTGGTGCTAATTTGATTATAATATAGTCATCTCCGAAGATTAGAGCTATTCAATTAAATATTCTAATTAACCTGAAGTATTAGGCAAATGATGCTAATTACAAATATCCTCAAGAGAGCAGGCTGGATGAAAGGCTCAGTTCACAACTGATACTTCAGACCACTGTCTCGTAACAAGATGTCCTATATCATAGACTCTGTGAATATTAAATTCCTGGCTAATTTGCCTGAACCCCATTTGTTTAATGGCGTTTGCATTTTGTTTGAAATTGTAATAAACATGTGTACCCAGCTCTTAACTTCACAGAGAAAGTGCACTCTTGGGGTAGCTTAGTATTTCTGTTTACACAGCTCCCCAGAACATTCTCTCGGCACACACATGCACATATAAACAAACACGCACACACAGGCAGCCCGTTAAACTCAAAGTGCTTGTACTAACTGCAATGTAGCAACATCATTTTCAGTCTCTAGGTGTTTCAAAAGTAGGTGTTAGTAATTATCAGGAATATATAGATTTACAAGCAAAGTCTCTAATAATCTTACAGTGCTGATTTCTTTTGTCTATTTGTCACTTTAAATGTTTCAGATTATCTAACAAATGTCAACAAACACAATTACAAAAAGTGTCCAAACCTACCAAGCTCTCTGCGAAAAAATATTTGCCCCCTCTTGTTAAATGAATTTACCAATTTTTTTTTTAAAGCTGAGTTCATTTTCACTAGCCACACCCAAGCCTGATCACTGCCAGACCTGTTGGATGAGAAATCACTTCAATAGAACAAAGTGATGTCGGTTAAAATATCTCAAAACACAAAACATCATGCCATGACCTAACAAAATTTAAGAATATCAGTTGGGAAGAACGTTACAAAGGCATTTCATTTCCAGTGAATCATAGTCAGAGCCATTTTCCGCAGAAAACTTGGAACAGTGAAGAAGGTCCACAGAAGCCTACCAACATTAATATAAGTGTGTCAATGAAAAATCAGGGAGGTCACCAAAGAGCCCAGAAGAGCATCTAAACAACTGCAGGCCTCACTTGCCTCAGTTAAGGTCAGTGCTTGTGATTCAACAATAAGAAAGAAACTGGGCAAAAATGGCATCCACTGGGGAGGTCCAAGGTAAAAACCACTGCTGACCACTGCTTGTCTAACAACTGACAAAAAATCTTGATGATCCCAAAAACATTTGGGAAAATATTCTGTGGATTATTGAACTTTTTTGGAAGCTGTGCATCCTGTTATATCTAACACAGCATTTCTTTAAAAGACCATCATATCAACAGTCAAACACAGTGGTGGTATGTGATAGTCTGGATCTGTGCTTCTTCAAGACTTGGACGACTTGCTATAACTGATGGAGCTATGAATTCGACAGTACCTGAAAATCTTGAAGGAGAATGTCTGGTTATCATTTTGTGACATCAAGCTCTAGCTCAGTTGAGTTTTGCAGAACCGTGATCGGAAACACATCAACAAGTACACCTGTGAGTGGAGCAAAAAACTTCTGAACTGGCCTAGTCAAAGGCTGGATGTAAATCTGATTGCTGAGGAGGCTAAAATTCCTCCCCAGCAACGTGAAAGACTCGTTGCCAAGCATTGCAAAGATTTGAACAATTTCTTTTCCCTTAATAGATGTTATATTTATTTAAACTATTACTATTTACTCAGATTATCTTTGTCTAATATTAAAATTTGTTTGATGATTAGAAACACTTAATTGTGACAAATATACAAAAACATAAGAGGGCAAATACATGTTCACAGCACTGTATATTGTGTTCATTTCTAGTTGAGGCTATAAAGAGCAGAGAGACCCCTGCAAAGACAGAATTTTGTGTTAGAGCAGTCAGTGTGGACCCAAGTGCTTTGTGTAAAATCATGAAATCATCATTTTTGACAAAGGTTAGAGGAAAAGCAAAGCTATCATGGTAGAGAAACATGTAGGTGCCTTCAGTGATTACTTTATATTCATAGTTTTTCCACTCCAAGGTCCTGAATATGTCATGTGCATAATGCCGACCCTCAGTGTGGCATTATAGTCACTCCAAGCAACGTGTTTCAATAAGGCAATTTTCTCACTGCCTAAGAACATCAGCGGGGCGCCATTCTCAACAAAGACAGACTATGACATGTTATCCAAGCATACATCTGCAGGACAGAACTATACTTTATTAAAGGAAAATAGGATTTCACAGATGTTTTGACAAGCAGGTTGAGGAGGAGGGGCACACAGGGAGATGCGGGTCTGGGGTGGGTGAGTGTGGGGACCAGGGAGACTTGATTCATGATTTGTGATCAAGGTTCTTGGAAAAAGCGAGGTGAAGAAAAGTTAAAAAAAAAAAACAAAAACCTAGGCACGACAAAGAAACCACAACAGTTTTGCCTATATGGGATTGTTTTGGCCTTTTTACAACTCTTAGCATGACCAAAGATTAATTAGGGGGGAAGGTGAGCCCTTTCCTGAATCTGTGCAGCCGCATATAAACATATAAAACATATTCAAGACATGTGGATCAAAGGCGTTGGTTTTGTCTGAACATGGGGGGAGGGGTAATAAAGTAAAGGAGTATAAATGAACAGAGCAATCAAGAAAATTAATAAAATTGAACTAAATAATGAAGAATATGCGCAAAGTGGACAAAATAATAAAAAGTACAACAAAAAAACAAACAAACAAGGAAATGTGCAAAAATTAACCAAATAATCAGGAAAATGAGGGAAAAAACAAACAAAGCAAAGTAGTCAAGAAAACAAGCAAAGTTAAACAAAATGATCAAGAAGCTGAAGAAAACTGAACAAAAATGATTAAGAAAATGTTTAAAGAAACAAAGTGAGCAAAATGAACAAAAATATACCATAATCAAAAAAACTAAATAAAAATGAAGAAAATAAGCCTCAAAATGAGCAACATTATCAAGAAAATTAACACAAGTGAATGACATGAAATAAGCAACAAAATGAATTGATCAAGAAACCTAAGAAAATACAGAAAGAAATAAATGAAATAACCAAGAACATGAACTAAAATGAAAATTCATACAAAACATTCAAAATGAATTCACATATCATAACATTTTAATGTATTCTATGATAAAAAGTAAGACAATAATATCCTATATAAGATATTATATAGCCTATATAAGAAAAAAATGCTATATTTTAACTTATTTTGTTTGTTTTAATTCAATTCAATTATATTTGTTTTAATTAACAAAATGTTCTAAAAATCTACACAGATGAACAAAATAATGGAAAAAAAAAAAATAAAACATTAATCACAAATCCAGAGAGTAGCAAGAATTACAAGAAGTCCAGTACTTCATCTCAGCGTAGGTCAGACTATTTTCATAGGCTTACCTCTAAATACAAGATTAATATGTCAAAAAGTGTATTTAACTGAGTATAATGAGTTCTCAACTTTGTAGGAACATGTTTCCTACATGCCTTAATTAATTCTTAACCCTTTCACACGCTTGATTTTCTAATCCTTTATAATTTTCTAAAACAAGTATCTACCGTATTTTCTGGATTAAAAGTTGCGGTTTTATGCATAGTCTGGTGAGGGGAGCGACAAATAGATCGGAGCGGCTTGTAATTTGAATAAATTCGACTATAGGGTGTTTGTCACACTGACAGCCGCTAGAGGAGACGAGCCACGAGCAACTGAGCAGCACAGCTTAAGCGCACACCCGCGGCCACGCGCTTGAGCCCCGAACAAATGCAACCTGTTCTGCAGACCAACTAATACACATTTTTTTCTTCTTCATTATGCATTTTTTGGCTTGTGCAACTAACATACCGGAGTGACATATCACCCGGAAAATACGGTATATCAAATTTTGAATCAGATCTATTTAGATTACAGTGGAACTTCAGGTTACGAGTGCTTCTGTACATGAATTTTTCAGGTTAAGAGGAAGACATCGTGCAAAGTTTTATCCCGTCTTGTGAGAAAAAATCAAGTTGCGAGTAAAATAGTTCGTGGTCATGAGCCTTTTTTCACCTGAAATAGAGGTTCATTTTGTGTTTTTTCATCATGGGACTTAAGACGGTGCTAGTGGTGAGTGTCATATACAGCATTAAGAGAGTAAGCTACTGTGTGTTGCAGCTTTACGTCACTGAGGCACTTTACTGCAGAAGGCCACTTCGCGGTTGTGAGAGTTAGAAGCTTCTTGTCATGTGTTAGTCCCTGCCTGTTCATGCCCAGAGTTTGTGCAAAGCAGTGTTATAAAACTAAACCACCACCTGATCATTCTACAGTGAGAAGGAAACCCGTAATATGATATTGATGCAGGTGAAACACGAGATCATAGAAAAACATTCTTGCGGCATTAGAGCAGCTATTGCTCCTTCGCCGGCAGCCGAGTGTCTCCAAGGTAAGTGTCATTCTAAATCATTTTTAGAACTAATTTCATGCATTTTCTTTTCAGAAAATTAACGTAACGTCCTTTTCAAATAATAATAATGAATAATTGTGCACGTATGGGTGTGTAAAACATGCTGTATATGGGAGTTGGCATGTGTCTTGGAACAGATTAATTGGTTTTACATGTATTCCTTTAGGGAAAACCAGTCCCGTCTCACGAGTTTTTCATGTCACGAGCTTGGTTCCGGAACGGGTTAAATTTGTAACCTGAGGTTCCACTGTATTTAAATTATATGGGTACCCATACACATTTATAAATGGGTGATTAATCCTTCATTTTTGCTTCAGACAGAAGCGTTTCTACATGCATTTCTAGAAAAAACATCATTACTATCACATCATATCATGCATCAATTTTTACCCAATATAGGAAAACAAAACAGCCATGATGATTTTATTTTAAACAGAAAATAGTAAGAACACTGTGTAACCTGGAGTTTAGTATACATTCACACAGTTTCACGGGTTCATGAAACAAGCAATTTGGATTTGTGGTTATTTATGATGTTACAACTAGACAATCTCTGTCTTCAATCAGTCATCTAGAATTCACACACTCACTATTACCAGCAAACCATCTTCTTATCTTTGGGTAAAGTGCTTGGAGGTTTACATGATGGAATCCATGGCAGAGACAGGAAATGGGCGTGGATAACAGCAGCTCAGTTGTATTTAAAATTGCACGTCTCATACGGGGCTGAAAACCAGAGCGACAGAAGAATTCAATGAGGTTGTTAAAAAGGGTTACATAATTTTCTCTTAAAGCTAAGTTGATATGATGCATTTGAATAAACATATGAAATTTGATCCATGCTTCCAACTTTAAGTGGCTGCTCTCATTAAGTTCAGTATGAAAAGCACTTTGCCTTGAAGAATGTTATATTTTTAGGAATGAAAAGCAAATTTAGACATGTGAACGTTTAGTGTATGTTCAAACTTTACTCACGCAGTCATGCATCAAGGACAGCCCCAAGTGCTGAACGAAAAACAGAAAAAGAGCTTCAAAATGAAATGCAACAATAAAAACACGTCTGAAAAGTAATCTTTATTCATAATATGCTTGTCTAAATTTCATGTTGCTGTAATTTTTTTCAAAGTGTCTATATGTTGACACTTTCAGATATTTGTTTTATGGTGCCATGTTTTTTTAGTCATTAATAGTTATACTTGTACACTAACTTCCTGTGTCTGCTACGGTCTACTGTGGTGCTGACCTGTGCAGCTGGAGGACCCATGGTTCTGAGTTAGCCTCATATCTTTATTTGATCACTGAATGACAGAACAACAAGTTTAACAAGTTTACCTGGGACTTCAATTGGTTATGTTTTGCATGCACTGAATTAGGGCTGCATGATTTGGTGATACTGCAATTTTTCTACACAATAAATACTGTGGGATTTGCAGTTCCGATTTAAAGTATACAGTACTTTGCAATCAAGGGAAATACACATATTACCAGAGGTGGGTAGTACTCAAGTACATTTACTCCTTTACATATACACTACATGAGAGGTTTTTTAAAAAAAATGTCCTTCTGAGAGTACTTATTTTGCAGAGCACTTTTTTCTCTTACTCGGTTATATTTGTGGTGAAATAATGTACTTTTACTCAGTTAAGTTTTACTCCACCACAGTGAGTAGGAAGCAAAAAATGCTAAAATTGAATACTATCCTATCTATCTATTATCTCACACTTATCCTGGTCAGGGTAGGCAGCAGCCTAAGCAAAGAAGGCCAGACTTCCCTCTCCCCATTCCCTTCTCCCCAGCTCCTCTGGGGGGTCCCCCAGACATTCCAAGGACCATAGAGAGAATTTGTCCCTTCAGTGTAACCTTGGTCAACCCCAGGGCCTCTTCCCAGTTGGAGCTAGTTTTGGCAACTGGGGATTGGACCACCCAGTTCTCCACCTTTGGTTGCCACCCAAACCACACAGCACCGGATTCTTATGACTCTTTCTGCTGGGGGTGGGACCACAGGAAGGCATAGTCACAAGGGTCTTCTGAATCGCTCTGAGTCTGATCTGTCACCTAGAACCAATTTACCTTAGGAGACCCTACCAGGGGTGAATTTCCCACTGACAACATAGCTCTTAGGATCACTCAGGCACGCAAACCCCTCCACCTTGACAAGGTGGCAATTCTAGGAGGGAAAATTTAATACAACTACAAAATAGTTAAATAAATTTTAAAAATGAATAGAAATCAACAATATAATTAAGGAACAGACCAAATCAATACATAAAATAAATTACAAAATGATCTAAAATAAACAAAATAATCAAGCAAGTTACCAAAAAATGAACAAATACCGTATTTTCCGCACTATAAACCGAACCTGATTATAAGCCGCACTGTCCAAAAATGTCACATTTTAAATTTTTTTCCATACATAAGGCGCACCGGATTATAAGGCGCAGTTGCGGCATGCA
>JAQQAE010016211.1:0-11824 GCA_029823295.1 Pseudamia nigra
GTCCTTCCTCTTTCTCCTTCTTTAATAAATAATAATATGCTTTCTTTAGCTCACAATTAGGACCAAAAGCAAAATCAACCTTAAATTTTGATTCACTTCATCATTTGACATCTATTGTGACATCACTGACTTTCTTTTCCTTTCATTCAGCTTTCTGTTCATGTAACAAACAACACAATTTACTACAGACCCCTTTTAAAGGTGCAGCAGAAGTGAGAACTAAAGCAGCAGGTGAAAGCAGATATGCGAGAGCGCCAATAAAACAAAATGCTGACACAAACGCTGGCAGGTGAACCAGCTTTCCATTACGCTGTGAGATGATTTAACACAGTTCATCATTCAGTTTGATTTTTTTTTTTTTTTTTTACTCTGGACATGAATAAATAGCTGGAGTGATTTCGCCTACTGCTTTTGCCAGCTTGAGCTTGCTGATACATTGTCAATTTTTACATTACAGAAATAAGAAATACGTGGTGCTAATATTATATGTTGTACCGTGCACTGCTGGGCCTTAAAAGTCGCCCTCATTAGCGTCTTCTGGTTTCTATTGGTCTCCGATGTGCAATAAAACATAAATCAGAGATAAATGGTTAACCATTAAAGACTCAAAAAGATTTTTTTTCAATGCCTGACTTTGAATTATTTGGGTTTTGAAGCATATTCTAGCTGGTAGCATCATAAAGTTTAATACATAAGAGTGCAAACTGTTCATTTTCATTGTTGAAAAGGAATGAATTTGTCAATGGTTTCACAAAAAAAATTGCAGTACATTTACATGTGGACATCTACATCTTTGAGTTAGACTGATAAGAGAAAAGCCCGGAACACAAGAATACACTCACTGGCCACTTTATTAGGTATATCTTGCTAGTACTGGGTTGAATCTCCTGCAGTAGCTATCATAAGATGGTACACTATGGTCATAAAGGGATGGACATGCTCAGGAGCGATGTGAATTGTAGCCTTAGTTTTGAATTGAGACCATGTGAATTGTAGCCTTAGTTTCTTGTTCTTAACTAACAGGAGTGTCACCATGTTCTGCTGCTGCTGGCCATCTGCTTCAAGGTTTGACATGTTGCATGTCCAGTTGTAATGAGCGTTCATTCTCCTTCGACCTCTGGCATCATCAAGGAATTTACATCCAATGAGCAACAGAAAAAGTCAGACCAGCCCATCTCGCACCACCAATCATGCCACGTTTGAGGTCATATAAATCACCTTACTTCCCCATTCTCATGCTCAGTTTAAACTTTAGGAGGTTGTCTTGACCGACTCCCCTTGGCTAAATGCAATATATTCCTACCATGTGATTTGATGATTGTACCTGCAGAGCAGTATGCCAGTTCTGTTGTTGCTGTTATCACATAGGGGTCCAATCCCTATGTGTTTACTAATAGACCATCAAACCCAATCATTTTAATTATACACTGGTACTGGAGCAGCATGAGGGAAACCATCTCCAGTCAGAAGGACTCATCAGCATCTGACTGTGTCTTCAGTCTGGTTCTACAATGCCCTTTATGAGGCACGGTAGTGAGATAACAGATATGATTTGTTCACTAAAAGTCTAAATATAAGTACTGTCTGCCTCCAGCATTAAGTGTGAGGACATACAGCAGCTGAAGGAGAATACACTGATGAGGAAGGAAACCATGGCCTAGTTGTACATGAGGAGGAGGAGGATGGAGGATTGAGAGGACAAAGGAGATATATGAAAAAAATGAACAAGACAATCAAGAAAATGGAGAGAAATTAATAAAATAATAAAGAAAACAAACAACAATGAACAAAGTAATCAAGGAAAGAGACAAAAAATAGCAAAACAATAAAGAAAATGACTAGCAATGCTGAAAATAAGAGGAAAAACAACCAAAAGGTACAAACCAATCAATAAACAGAACAAAACAGTGGACAAATTGAGCAAAAAGAACCAAATGGTAAAGAAAAAAAATCAAAAAAGAACAAAATATTGAAAAAAATGAACAATTAATGGGGTGACAAGATTTTTTAAAAAATTGTGAAAATTAACAAGAGCAGAATGAAAATTAAACTAATAAAAGGTTTTTCTGAAAAGTAACAATGTTATCTTCAATATAAATAAAAGCAGCAAAATAAATAACAGACTGACCTAGACCTGACCTATGCACAAAGTAGTTGAAAGAATTAACAAAAATTAGCAAAATGTTCAAGGAAATGAACAAAAATACAATAAAATTTTCAAGAGAATGAGGAAATGACAAGGAATAAAGAAAATAATTGAACAAAATAATCAAAAAAATTAATCCAAAAAGAAGAAAGAAAACCTCAAAATATTTAAGAAAATGTCCCAAAGTAAACAAAATAATAAATAAAATGATCAAAAATAAACAAAATGATTGAAAGAATGAACAAAATCTGAACAAAATAATTGAATAATGAACAAAGCAGGATGCAAATGGCAAAAAAAAATCGCAAAAAAAGAACCAAAGAATCCACCAATTGACCAAAATAGTCCAAAAGTGAACAAAAGTCCTGGAAATACTTAAGAAAAAAATCATAAAAACAGAAAAGGGCAAAATAATGGAGACTTAAAAAAAACAAAAAAAAGTCAAACAATGAGCAAAAGTGAACCCAAATATACACACAAATGTGATAAGAACATCTCCTTTATATTTATTTATAATCCTTAAGTGTTTTAAAGGAGGAGAGGGACAAATCTACCTTAAGTGTTTTTATAGGGGGTGGGGACAAATCCATAAGGCACTGAAATGAGCTGTAAATGGATGACATGTGCATTACACATACAGTAGATCTATAGATGCAGCCTTATAGAGAAAGAAGCACAGATGGGTTGGTCACGGACTCACATTCCAGGTGCTTCTTCTTCGGGGCCGTCTGCTCGTGTGTGGTGGATTTACACACCGCCCGGGACACCTCGGAGCCCGTCAGGCTGTACTGCGCCGCGGCGATGCGGTCCGTCAGCGTCTGACCCGACATCTTCTCACCGTGGAGTCCAACCTCAACAGTCAAGCGTCCAAATGGTCCTACCCCCCCACACACACACACAACGTAATGAACTACCAGCAGCCTCTGTAATCCCAGCTGCCCTCGAACCCCCCCACGCAGATATGGATAGATAGACAGATAGCACTAATAAAGACTGAGATGATTGAAGACGGTGGAACCCACTTTTTTACGGAATCCCACGGAGTTGAATTGCATAACAACACTTGAGTGGGCTGATTATGGTTGAGCAGGATTAAAGTATCTTTATTCCCAGAAGACTGTGACTATCCTTTGAAAATCATAGCCTAGTAAGGACCGCCAAGATCCAGCTGCAATTTTAGTTTCATCCCCTGAGCTCTTTTTTATTTTATGTAAAATCTCCCTTTATTTTGTCGCTAGTCTCTGATCAAACCGCTCCGGATGATGCTCGTGGTTCTCCTCCCCCCCTCCCAGTTTCCTTCGTCCAACCTCCCGGATAATCCTCTCCACCAGAGCCTGGGTTTTCAGTAGGCAGCGTGAAGGAGCATCAGGAGCTGGCTGACAGCATCCCTCAGCATCCAGAGCAGCGGCTTTCCTTCCTCCTCCTCCTCCCCTCGACGCTCGCTCCGTGCGGCCCACCGTCAGCCTGAAAGCCCCGGCGACGGTCGCTTCCAACCGGGTCGTGGGATGGCGTTGTTTTCACTGAATTGACATCCTCTTGCGTGTTTAATTATTTATTTCTTTATATTTCTCACCTCGCCCCGCCTCTTGGACGGAGTCAGCTGACGCGATTCTTACCAACCCTGCCGCTGCGTCTTTCATCGCGAGAGTTGGAGGACGAGAACTGCGGTGGCAACTGCGGATGGCTGAGCACTTGAAGGGTTAATAGAGCGACTCCGCAGCTGGGCTTGATGCTGGTGATGCTGCTGCTTCACTATGAAGGTCATATGAAGCGTGCACATTCACTGAGCAGTACAATTAGCGAATATGGACACATTATATTTAAAATTTTAAACAGAAACTGCACATATATTTACGATGTGTGTGTCTGATTTTGCCTCTGTCCATGGTGCTTAAGTGTGTTTTTTCTGTAATAAACAAAAATGGAAATACAGTGCTGTATATCGTTTCTAATTTGATCATTTCGTTCATTTTCTTGCTGATTTTTGTCGTTATTTGTTCATTATATTCTTAATTACTTTTGTTCATTTTTATTTTGTTTCACTTGCTGTTAATTTGTTAATAATTTTTCTCGAATACTTTGTAGATTTTTTTTCCATTTTTTTCATTTCTTGTCATTTTTGTTCATTTAGTGTACTTTGGATTCATTTTGAAATTGTTTTTGTTTATTTTGGTGATTATTTTGCTCATTTAAATTAGTGTTCGTTGTAATATTTTGATGTTTTTTTTTTCTTGCCTCATGTGCCTTGGTTTTGGTTTTGTTTATTCATGCATTTATAGCTTATTTATCAACTTTCTTGTTTCGGTGATTATTTTGTGCATTTGATTGTTGTGTGAAATGTTCTTTCTCTTTTTTGTTCATTCAGTATTCTGGCTTTTCCAACATTAACTCAATATCTTTATTCTTATGCTTATCTTAGACATGTCGTTGTCTTTTACATTGAAAAATTAAAGTACATAAAATGCTGTGATATGTGGGTCTGTTGAAAATAGTCATACAAAAGGAATAAAAATGAACAAAATATCAAAGGAAATGAATAAAGTAAGAGAACAAAACAGGACAAATAATGCAACAACAAAACATATAGAACCAAACACAATGAAGTAAATCACAAACTGAAAAAATGATGAAAAAAAAACTTGCTTAAACGCCTTGATTGCTCCTTTCCTACTTTTGTTTTCACTCAGTTTCCCCAAATTTAGTGTTGCCAGTTTGCGGAGTTAATTTTTCCTCATTTTCTAGATGATTTAGACTATTTTGTTAATTTTGGTCAATTCAGGGACATTATTTTGATAATTACCTCTGCCAAGGAGGTTGTAATGTATCTTTGCCAGCATTTGTTTGTCTGTTAGCAACATTACTCAAAAAGTAAGTGGATTTTGATGAAATCTTCAGGATAGCTCAAAAATGAGATATCCAGGGGACAATTGATTAGATTCTTGGGTAGATCTGCATCATAGTCTGGATCTAGGAATTTTTTTAAAGTATTCTTCACCATTGCATGATAGGGCCGTAGGTGAACTAATATTAATCTGATTCCAAGCACTAGGGATAGGTTTTCATGGTCATGGAATGTAACAATGAACATAAAACATAGTTGGGACTATTGATTTGTGGTGTAAATACTATGGGGAAGAGAGCTGCTTGGCAGAGGTCTGCATGCTCCGAGTTTTCTAGTTTCTTTTTTTTTTTTTTTTTACAAATTTTATTCATCCCTTTCCATTTTATTGGTTACTTTGTACTTTAACATTTCCTTTTAGTATTCTGTTTTTGCGACACCATGTCAAAATGAAGAAAAATCTAAAATCTATTCTAAACTACATAGAAATAGTAAGACATGTAGATTTATTTTGAGTTAAGACAGAGATTTGGCAGCTTAAATGAATTGCTCAAACTCTGGCTCCCAAAGAGATGTAATTTTTTTCCTTTGGGTCTCTGGCTGAAAATTTCTTGGAGGTGGTTCATACTGTTGATTAAATGAATTACCATACCTTTACTCTTGCCAGAAAGAAGACAAATAACTAGTAGATTCAGAAGATTTCATCACTAGCTAAGGAAACAATGATGAAAACACACAAAGACGTTTTAAATGTCAAAGAGTGGTGTAACCCTCTCATTAGAAATCTTTATTAAGTCACATTGATATGGAATGGCACAGCATCTTTACTCACATGAAATGTTAAAAGTCATCAAAGCTGCTCTGTATGTACATATACTTCAAATTAAATACATGGCTTATGAAAAGTAAAATAATTGTTATAAATACAAAAATGTACAAACTATTTCCCTCTGTGTTTTCTTCTATACAAGAGGTTTTTCACTAGTGTTGATCAGTTATGGTTAATCCCCGTCCCGTCTCTTGTTGTGGTCTCACGTCTTAATGAGACCCTCTAGAAAGTCTTTCTCAACCATTTCCTCAATGTTCTGCCGAGCTCGGCTCCAAAACACTTTCTGGCTTTCCAGCTTGTGGCCTTCTTTATGGCCAGGGAAGGAGGCGTCAGTGGGGTTGCGGGTGTATGTGGGTCCTGAGCGGCTGCTGGCCTTGCTGTTGAACACCTGGCTGAGCAAGTTAAAGAATGGAAGCAGCTGCTCCATGCTGCGGATCACATAAAGGGTTAGCATCAGGTGGCCTGGCTCCCAGGACAGGGTTCGGGTGGAGCAGTCCTCTTCTGGATTTTTCTACAGGGGGAGGAATTGGAGAATAATTTACTTCAGTAGAAACATTTACAGTGCTGTAAAAGTATTTGCCTCCTTCCTGATTTCTTCTGTTTCTGTACATTCATCCCACTTAAATGTGTCTGATCATCAAAAAATGGTAACATTAACCAAACCAGAGCAAATACAAAATGCAGTTTTTTAAGTGATGATTTCACTTATTGAAGGAAAAAAGCTACTCAAGCTTACCTGGCCCTATGTGAAAAAGTAGTTACTCCCTAAATCTACTAACTGACAATCAAACTGTGACAGCTGGCAATGAGCCTTTCATATCACTGTGGATACATTTTAGCTCATTCTTTGCAGAATTATCTGAATTCAGCCACATTGGAGGATTCTCAAGGATGAACAGCCTGTTTAAGGTCAGACCGTAGCATCTTTAAGTCCAAACCTCCACTAGGCCGCTCCAAAACTTTCATTTTGATTTTTCCGAGCCATTCAGAGGTGGACTTGCTTCTGTGTTTCAAATCTTTATCTTATTACAAAACCCAAATGCACATGAGCTTTAGGTCACAAACTGATGACCAGACTTTCTTATTCAGGATTCTCTGGTAGCGAACAGAGTTCATGGTGCTATCAATTATGGCAAGTTGTCCAGGTACTGAGGCAGCAAAGCAACCCCAGACCATAATGTATTTGACTGGCAGAATGATGAAGGAGCAAATATTTTCTTAGGGCACTGTGCATCCTGCAAGTACAGAAGCACGGCACATTTAATGAGTTTCTTTTGACCTTTCTCTTTGAATGTCATTTATCTCCATCATTTAACTGTTACAGGAGACATAAAATTGATACCTTGGCTCGTTTTCGCAACAGCTTGGCCAGTCGGACCACGTATGGTTTAAACTCTCTCTGGTGAGTCCCCTGGCGTCTTACTTCCAGTCCTGAATCATCTGAAGCCTCTGGGATAAAAGCCCAGCGGTACCTGTAATGAGGCAGAACTCATTTAGAAATAACAGAAGTCAGTAAAGCATTACATAGATAATTTCCAAATCCCAGCTCATTTGCTACAATCCAAAATATTTTCACGTTTAAACAAAGCATCTCAAATGAAGACTATTATAATGTAGGCTTGATTGTACTAACATCTGAAACTGAGGGAGGCTCTCAGGAGGAAGGGCCAAGGCCAGGTCCAGGAGTTTGCATGCAGACAGATAGAGATTGAGCCAGCGTTGGCTATTGTAGGATGTGGAGAAACCATTTCCTCCTGAATAGGTGGTCTCCAATCCAGCCACAGATGGTCCTGAAGTCCTACACAGGGACAAAAAGAAAATTATAAATGAGACTCAATAAATCCATATTTCAATAATTATGTACTTTACTAGACGGAAAGTAATCTCAACTCATTCGGCATGTGAAACAAAGAAGATTTCTCTTACACCTGGAACACTCCACCTAGCTCGAACTGTACATGATGGCTACCTTGTTGTGCTGAGTGTTACTGTGTGTATGTTCTCACACTGCTACTGACAGAGCTGCTACTGTCTGCCTTGTTTTCTACATTCAGTTTCCCTTTGATAATGACCAGCAATACACAATCATTTCATCATAAATTAAATTTAGAAAAAGGTGAGAAGGTCAAACAAGCAGTTGTGATTAGACACAGAAAGAAAAAAGATAATACACAAAATGTTTTTTCATGTCAGTGTTTGAAATATACGTTTGGCCTCTGAAGCCCAAGTCTCGTCTGTTCCAGTTTTGACCCATAGGCCTTAAAAGCTGTAAAAAAAACTGCACTACAGTCAATAGTGAGCAGCATAGAATTTTTTTGTGTACTGACTGAATTATGCAACCATTTACACATACAGTATGTTTACAAATTCAAAAGGTAACTTTACATGTCAAGTAGAAGTTTATTACAAAACCTCTGAAATACAGTATAACACTGTGAAAATATGTGATTACAAAGACGAGAAACAGGAAGTCCTGTACATTATCACATTATGACTTTGTCTCTCCACAGTCTGTTCAAGAGTCACCCCCCCCCCGGCCCCCGGTGATGATTTTCACCTCTTTCACTACTGTAATCAAGAACAAGGTTAAATTTATCAAGGTAACGCCAATTTTGGCATTGATAATGTATATCATGAGGTAGAAATGAGGTCCACTGAGCTGTGTTATACAATATTAACTGATATTTTACTATTTGTGTATGACAAAATGTGTCTTTCTTGCCTTGAAAAACATCTTTTAAAGTGGCAAACATGATGTGTAAATAATTTTGTAATTCTAATGATCAAGAAATTATCTCGTGCCAATGATGAATGCAGTTTTTTCTGAGGTTTTAGGATTTTTTGTGGTATAAATTGTGAGTTATGTAAAATATTTCTGTATGATGTCTATCTGCAGAGTTTCTCATGAACCTATTTTTTCCACAATTTGCTTTGTAAAAAAAAAAGCCATCTAGCCTTTTTTTCTAGAGAATGTGACGCTACAATGCGTGTGGTTTTCCTTCTGTCGAAAGCTCCCTGGATAGGTAGCGAAATGTCTTCAAACCAAATTTCCAGTCCAGTCAACAGAAGAAAAACCACACGCCTTGGATACCATGACCTGGATGACTGAGAATCTTCACAGACGTGCTGCTGCAACAATTCTTGAGCCCATGTGACCTGTGTGGTTGCTGTATTTTATTAATATGGGTCCAAGTGTTAAAATTAAACACGACCCTCATGCACAGGTGAGGTAAACAGTGTTCCAGGTCTTAGGAAAGTCATAAATAACTGCTAGATGAACTGGTACCTTGATATGTCTTCATCTGCTGTTAGCTCCTGTTCCATTAGTAGAAACACTTGAACCTATTAAGAGAAAAAAGACAAAAATCTCCCTAAAAGGCTCCAATGGAGATGTTATGTTTATGCAATTACAAGAGCAAAACTGATTTTGTTTTTCCTTGTATGTGACAGAAAAACATGTTGCAGTACTTAACCGGAGAAAGAGACTGTAGATAGTGTGTAGCGCTCACCAGTTCAGTGATCATCGTGGGCCACAGTGAGGTGAGGTGTTGGGGCGACATGCGTAGTAACAGCACTCTGAAGAACAGGAACACCTGAGCATGAAGAATGGGCACCTGAGGAAGACGCAGGCTCTCCACCAGACGTTCTAAGTACACAGACATACACTTCAATGGACAACTGGTAAAACATGTAGGTTATTACACAGCCAAGCATTTCTAAATAAGAAATGTCAAGTCACAGATAACAATTAATTAATGGTATATGTTTGCACATGGCAAAAATATGATTTAAATTAATTTTAATTTCCAGTAGGTTCTTTGTTGCGAGAAACTGTTGTCATATCAAGAGTGTTAATGACAGAAATAGTTTCAAAATCGCAATACAGCCAATAGGTCTAAGTTACAAGAGCTGCAATCATTTGATGAAGGTAGAATGTGTCACAACATAACGATTACAAATGAAGCACTGCAATACTACAAATATTTTCTAGTCTGCAAACGATACTCTCCGTTTTTATAGTTTTTTTTTTTTACAGCAAATGAAATGCCTAAATTATTGTTCCTACTAAATTGTGACTTAGATTCTATCTTAATATCTCTCAAAACAGTTGCATAAAACTTTTTTGCATGTTGTTAATCCACAGCATATAAATCTACTGATGTATATGTAAATGTTGTGATTCACCTTGAATGTCTGGTAGGTACTTCTGGTACTGGTCCACTTCACTACTGTAGATGGTGAAGGCCAGGCGTTTGAGCAGCATGGCCCTTTGCTCCAGCTCAGCGTCTCTGTTTGTGAACAGACTCAAAGAGCTGCTCTGAGCTACGGCCACCCGAGCTGAAGAGAAACACAGGGTTGTTTGTTATCACAGTCCTGCACACCGGTATCTCTCTGCAGGTAAATGGACTCCAGTCTTAGTTACATTTGAAACATGATGATTGTCATTGCCAGGGAAGAAAGTTATTACCTTAATACACTTGTCTGACATGATGCAAAACACTCAGTCTTATTAAGAAACAGTAACAGGTGTTGGACAATTATTTATAACATTAGGTGCCAGTTATTTTACAAGGCTTCTGAACAAAAAAGACACACCTGCAGTGCAGTCATGTCACTGTGATTGATGCGGAACAATATTTGCATGGCACATTATTATTTTAAAAGAAGTGTGCTGCAGCCAGAGCGCGGAGTGGCTCTCATGAGACAATAATGCAGGTATAAGTGTTCAGAAATTTTGTTATTATGAAATTGTTATTTCATAATACAGTAACATTATTGTGAGTTGTTTTGTCAGATGCAAAAAAACATGACACTGACATTTTGTAACAATCATCTGCAAACCTGCTTTGTAAATCTGCTTTCTTCAACCTTTGAGACAGAATCAAATACGAGTTATTAATTTTTGTTCATTGTTGGTGACCGTGTTTGTTCATTTTGTTAACTTGCTACTTATTTTGTTCAGTGTGATGCAAAACATAATAAATTCAATCTTCATTCTTATACATACTGTACATCACATTATATACTACTCAAAAGTTGATAAGTATCACCAACATTTTTGAGAAGAAATCCACGCAAATTTAGTTTAAGCGTAAAACAAACGAATATATTGCTTAAAACAGATTTCGTCAGTAAGATAAAGTCAAATGCATGAGCACTACATGTCACTAGATGAGCGTGCAACATCAGCTTACTTGTGCTGCTGTGACAGCACATTGTCAGCTTGTTACACATTTGTGGAGATTCCATGAATGTTAGTTGGTTGCAGTAAATTTAATGTTAATTATGCCTCCTGAGCATCAAAGGCATCAATTGACATCCATACAATTAGGCAGGTGCATTGGCATTAAGGTATATTAACAGAGCTCATACCTTGTGAGCCTTATCTAATTCTGAGTAGTATATTTTCCATTTAAAGTGTGAGATATTTTGGCACTTCATTTGCACCTCCAAAGGAGATACTACATTTGTTGGGAACCTCTGCTCTAAATAACTGATATTAAAAGTTGTTATGCTGATGACACACAACTTTATCTCTCCATGAGACCAGATGAATTACATATAGCGTCAATAAATTTCCATGCTGGTTTAAAACACACTAAGGCCTGGATGATGTCTAACTTCCTCCTTCTGAACGAAAATAAAACCAAAGTTATGATACTTGTTCCAAAAAAATCTAAGGAGTACCCTCCCTAATGCCTTCCTTAAAATGGACATTTCAGTAGATCCCAGTACAGTTCTGAGGAACTTAGGGGTGATTGTGGATCAGTATTTATCCTTCAGTTCTCATATAAAACAAATGTCCAGAACTGCTTTCTTTCATTGCCGTAATATTACTAAAATTAGAAATGTACTGTCCCAAGGAGATGCAGAAAAATTAATCCATGCATTTGTTATGTCTAGATTGGATTATGGTAACTCACTACTGGAAAGATGCCCAAATAAAGACATAAAAAGTCTCCAACTGATCCAAAATGCTGCAGCACGAGTTTTAACAGGAGTCAGAAGG
>JAQQAE010016212.1:0-11824 GCA_029823295.1 Pseudamia nigra
AGCAACCCCACATCATAGCACTGCCCCCACAGGCTTGTACAGTAGGCACTAGGCATGATGGGTGCATCACTTCATTTTTTCAGGTTAGCCTCACTGATTAGTGGTTTTCTTGAGGCTACACAGCTAACTACTGCTTTGACTGAGGCAGGAAAAATAGAATGACTGAGAACAGAATAAATGAAAGTCACCAAACAGTGACTAGGTTTGTGGTAAAGGATTTGCAGTTTTTCCATGGTCGATGCCCCCGACTTCTGAAAAGATTCCTCTTACAGTATGTTATGAAATGTTAAAATTGTATGTTGAAGTTCTAACAAATATGATTAGTTGTAATTTTCTGTAAGGAAATGATAAAGATTGTCAACCCAAAATACAAACCCCCAACAGAAACAGTTTAGCAGGACAACTAATCCCTGTTTGGTCTGTGGCTGAAAAGAGTAATCTCATTTCAGAGCTGAAGCATGTCACAATGACAAAATGTAAACGTAATAAGCCTTTTTATACTCTTCTTCAATTAATGAGAATTGATAAGACATTCTTTAAGGAATCAAATCAATAAGCAGTATTGACAATGGAATTCCCATGCCTACTTTTGTCTCTGCATGGTACAGTAGTTTAAACTTGTATTTGTGCACACAGCAAAAAACTGTTCCTGAGTCCATGCAGTGACGTCCACTATAGAAACATAAGTGTTTTTAATCCAGGGCTCTGAGATTACACTCATCCACTGTTGATTTTCAGCATTGTCCCTTCACTACACCGTTTTCTCCACATCCTCTTTTAATAAAAGTATTGACTGTGACAAATATATTCCAAATTCTTTGCAATGTTACATCAAGAAACTTTTCTCATCAAGAAATAATTCTTCTTAAATTGTTACACTGTTATTCAGAGACTGCTAAACTCCTCTCCGATTTTATTTCACACAGACTCAACCTCACATGGATACTCTTCATAACCAGTCAAGCTCTTCACCTGTTACGAGTGCCCTAACAATGAGATGTTCAAATATATGTATTAACCATTTGTAGAATGGTTAATACACTTACATACAGTAAGTACATCTATGTATGCTAACTTGGCTGCTACTGTGGTCCATGCTGGCTTGCTCCTATCTTGACCTTTTCTTGCCACTGACTCAACTTTTTTGAAACACGTTGCTGATATGAAATTCAAACTCGGGGTGTAATTTTCAACAAAACAATCACAACTTCTACAACTGATATGATGTCTATGGGGTCAGTATTTTGTATTTACATTTACACAGCGGCGGGTTGTGTAACAAAATGTAATTAGTGTTTTATCATCTTGCTCTGGATACTAATATGTATTCCCTGCTCTTTCAAATAAACAGTTTGTTAAATCAGTCTGAATTTCAACTGAGAGATTTGTGTTCCGTAAATCAAAGAATCTATTGATTTTTGGCCCTTGGTGACGGACCTGATGACAGGATCAGACCTCAGAGGAAGAAGACGAGGACGGGCGGCAGTGGGACGACAGCTGACAGACCAGGAGTGTCTGTGTTTGAGACTGAGCCCCTCGTGAGACCCCTGTCACCGAGGCAGGCTGCGTGTTTCATCACTCTCTGCCTGGAGTTTTCCCAGGGAGGGGGACACCACGGAGGTCAGTGTCCACGCCGAGGCCCCTCCCTTACCTCTCCATCTACTGCCTTCGATATGACGGAATAGTCTCTGCTTTAATCAAGGGCATAGGATTCATTTGAATTCTGGGGGGACATTTTTACTATGGAAAGTTTAGATCCTTTTAGAAATTTTGATTGTCACGGGCTTTGTTTTCTGTTGTATGCCAAAATAATAAATGACCAAAATA
The DNA here is from genome assembly GCA_029823295.1 of Pseudamia nigra. NCBI lineage: Eukaryota > Metazoa > Chordata > Actinopteri > Kurtiformes > Apogonidae > Pseudamia > Pseudamia nigra. Next base: position 1,828 of record JAQQAE010016212.1, read on the forward strand.
ATCAAGAACAAAACAATCCCAAAATTGAACAAATCTCTAAAAAAAAAACAATTAACCAAGTAAACGACAAAATGAACATGAATGGATAATCCACAAAATATATACCTGAAATACATAATTCTTGAAACACAATACTATACATTTATAGATGACAATAACAACTTTCTGATTCTTTTTGTTTCTTTTATTCGACTAAACAATGAACAATCGCTTAATAAATTATGCAAATTTCATGTATTTTTATTGCAATCCCATCTTTATTTTTGAAAAATGGTAACAAATAAAATACCCAGTGGCAAACTGAAAATCAAACCTGTCCCAAAAACTTTGACAATAGAAGAATGTTTCAGAGTTACTGTGTAAATTTGATCAACACATAATGAGGTGACAATTTTGGACGTTTACACAAAGGTCACTGTTTTTAAACAGTTTGGAAGATTCTCTAAAAAAACATACAACATATACTCTACTTACGGCAGGTCTTTTATCATTGTTCATACAGTTATAAAATACATGTATGAAGAGTTTAACACCCAGTGGGGTTGAGGAGTGTGAGGGTTTACCCACATGCTCCTCTACCTCACTGGATGTTAAACCTTTCTGGTGACAGATGTTTTCAAACTGTTTAAGGCTCGTAACTACAAGCAAGAAGGCCTGTCACCATGCCTGCATGCTCCTCTACCTCACTAGGTGGCCAATTTTTTGATTAGGATGATCAGAGGCTAATTCATCCAACAAAATGTTTCCCTCTGCAATGTTTGTAGAGTCTCAGAGTCCATGACCCGACCAGGTGATAAACCTTTACCATTGGTGCAGTACCATCACAAGCAGACTGAAAAACTAACCTGTCATTAATTAGTTTAACATTGTGAAATTCCTATGAGTACACAATGATGCCATTTGAATTTCTATACCTGGACCATAGGTGAATTATTCTACCTGACTCTGAGTCTCAGATTCCACCACCTAAGGAGGTGATAAACCTCCCCCATTCATACTGTCACAGGCAGCTTGAAAAACTACTGTAACCTGTTGTTAGTTAGTTTAACAATTTGAAATTCCCATAAGTACACAACAATTCCATGTGAATTTCCATAGCTGGAATATAGGTGAATTATTCTAGCCGAGTCATTTGATAACACCTGACCAGGTAATGATCTATATGAAGACTCCTTCGCTTGACACGGTGCCAAACTGTGGGATAGTACAGTTTCAGACTCATCAACCTAACTGGGAAATAAACTTCTATTGGGACTATCACACTTTTTGATGATTTCATATAAATCCCATGTATTTTGAACATATGGGTGTTCTAGACCTTCATCTGGGGTAATTTTCATATCTGTGTCCAGATGGAGTAGCTCAGTACTGTGTCCAGTAGGCTCAGGAATGCCAGCCTGTCTAGATATTCAACATTGTCTGTTCTCTGTAGATACTTTTTAATGGCATCCACCAGATCTGTTTCCTAATCAAAATAGGATGTTTTTGCACATGGCCACTCACCAATTGTAAATCTACGATGTTCTTCTGTGATTAATCTCCACCTGAATTACCAGTGGTTTTGACAAAATAACGTATGCTGTATATTCCAGCAGCAGGTCATCTGGCTGCCCTATCAGGTTAATTATACTCATCATAATTTCATAAATGTTGCTTCCTTTGAAAAGATTATGCCTGAAAGATAAAAATGCAAGGCGGCAGCCTAACCCCCACACATCAATCACCTCTGTTATCAGAAGCCCCAGCATCACTTCTGGAGCTCGATATCCCCGTGGCTGCATTGTCATCCCAGGCTGGACTTTTGAAACTGGCATGGCCAAACCAAAGTCTATTAATTTGACTCGGTATGGCTGGCCTCGATGGTTGACAAGCATTATGTTGTCAGGTTTAAGATCTGTGTGAATGATCCCAATCCCTTTCAGAGCTTTAAAAGCCATGAGGAGTTGTCAAGCCACTGGTCGGATCTCGTTCAGGAACCATGGCTTCCAATTGTTTGACTTCACAAACTTTGGTCTAGCATTTCAAAAGGACTGTCCTTGATGGCTGAAGCTGTCTATGAAACGCACAATGTTGCTCTTGTCAGAATTGAGCACTCATAATGTTTCTAACATTTTATTTCCCCTGCAACATTTGTGGAGCTTGACTGCCACTATTTCACTGGTTTCTAAATGCAAACTGAACAATTAACTAGTAATGTACCTAGTTTTACATTCAAACTGGTAATAATCTCAATGAAACTGATTTTACAGAAATGAGTAGTTTTTATGTTTGACTTGACTTTTTTCATTCTTGTTATATAAAACCATGAGCAAGGAACTTCCCTGTTTCTCATTATAACAATGGAGTGGTTCTGCAGCTATGACGCAAAATAAACAGACATTATAAATGTCTTCACTTCCTTAATGATAAAAAATGATGCCAAAATCTAGAATAGTTTGAACACTTTAGCCAAAATGCTCAACTTTACAGTAGAACTAAATGTGTTTACAACCAAAATGAATGGTTTTGTAGCTAATGAGATGCACAAGTCACTCTGTTGTTCATTAATTATAGAGGGTGAATTTTTACAGTATATAACTCATTTAAGATATCGTTATTAAGGTGGAGGCTGCTTGGAGTGATAGGCTTCTGTTAAAATATATCACAAATTTTTACTGCATTGTCAGCAATTCTGCAAGAGAAAATGCAAAATGATGTACATTTCCATTTCCTACTGTCATGCAAATTATAGAGCTGGTTGGATCATCATCATCATCATCATCATCATTGTTATGGTTTAAATGGTTGTCCATTAAAAGTGACACTTCAGTGGTGACCCACATTTTGAAGTGGTCATCAAATTCAGTTCCACTTTAAACCAGGCAAGTGCATTTTTTGTGAACTACGTATATACACAGTACTGTGTAGAAGCCTTAGGTCTGCTTTTCATGTGTTGTCTTACCTTGTTATCCAGTATATACTGACCTTACACATGTACAAAAATGAATAAACTTCCCCTCAGCCTCCTAAATATCCACCTTCATCCTTATTGTTTTTGTAGGATTACAAATATATAAAAATCCAATTTAAATACCTTGAAATGGCAATAATCCATATTTAGGGATACATCCATTATTGTGGAAAAAAATAACCCATGCAATTAGAAGCATGTGACAGCACTGCTTGACACTTTTTTTGGGAGGCTCAAGCCCCTCTAAAGTTCACCTCAGACCTCCCAGTCTCTTACCACTGAAAGGGATGAATTACAGTTTCAGTCTGTCATTAGTTTTGTCATTGTATAAATACCATCAAACAATGTTAGTTGAGCTACAGGTTGCTGAAGTAGACAGATGACGAGATAATCAATACACTTTATATTTTAGTCACAGTGGAGGTAAAAAGTTTGCATCCCTTGGGATACTTTGTCCACTAAGCCGGCCGCACATAGAGAATCACAGATGATCCCAACTCGACTCTGTGAGTCCGGTCGTCAGGTACACGATTGAACGAACCTCGCACACAGCTGCAGATTGCCACCACGACTCACGCCATTTATCGACAGTAAACAGTGATTGCATTGTGCCACCTATTGTCTACATGCCCAACCATTATAAAAGTTGCAAAGTCGAGTCATGACTGCTGAACATTGCCATGTTGAACTGGCACGATTTCTTTCAGGATGTCCTCAAGACTCAAAAATCGGGGTCGGGAACCATGGCACATTAAGCACATTGCCAATTGGGTTGGGATAAGGTGAGTTGTGATTGTCTATATGCAGCCAGCTTTAGGGAATAAAAGCAACTTCACACCATTTTGAAAATAATTAACCTTTCAACTCTAAACACATTTTATAAACTAATAGTTATTGAACTTATAGTACAGTATGTCATACTAACTCATCTAATTTTTCAAGTTTTAAAAATTATAAAGGTTAGAATTATGAAAGAAATTGCACACTTGTCCTGAATAAGATGAAAAAATGTGAAATTTGAATGGTTTGAAACAGACAAAAAATGTAGGAGTCGTTAAACAACAAAAAAAAGTATGGAAGTGGAAGAAGAATAATATTATAGTCTCAAGATGACAATATTGGGATTGCTGTATGACTCAGAAATCCCACTAATAAACATGCAGAATAATAACTGGTTCCTTCTATTTGTTGCACATTAAATACACAATTAACATTTCACACCTTTACATTATTGATTATAACAGGATATTTGTGAGTAATTATTCCTGTTTTATACCCCTGTCTGGACAATATATCCCCCCAGGATACAAACATTCAGTGCCCTTGTCAAAGGTGTGTAAATGGAATTCAGTATGTTTCAACATGACTGTATATAATCATTCTTACATGAAAAACATCAATATTTATCTTACGATCAGTGTCTTTGTGCACATCTGCTCTTTGTCCACATAGGCTGACAAAAAATGACTTAAAGTGTTTTTTCAGGGGTGACAAATGCAACAATTCCTTCTGAATTCTTTGCCTACGTCCGTGTGTTTTTTGGTGACAGGATGGATACTTCTTGAATCCACTAGTGGGTTCGGAGACTGTCGCTGCTCCTGCCATTTCCATCCCTCTGTGGTCCTTCTCCCCATCTTTCCATCAGCTTGAAAATAATTTTTTTTTTAAATCCCTCTTGTTCTTTACATGCTAAACATCATTCGGATTGCCAGACACTTAAGAACTGACAAAACGTTTTCTGTGACTCGCCGTCATTCCCTCCGCTGTCAGAGGAGATAATAAATAAAAATGACTCCTGCGTGGGTGGAGAGACGGGCTGAGACGCACAACATCAAGACATGGACGAAGTGTTTCCAGACGCCTGTAGGGAAACACTGGTTCAAACCACAAAGCGTCACACACGTCCATGTATCCATCCACTTCGGATGCAGGCAGGATGCCCCAGGATCCCTTAAGGCTTATAATGGGAATAGGCAATGTGACAAAGAGTTAAAGGCATGGCAGTTGCAGTGTCCCAGATAATAGGACAAGCTGTCCACAGTTCCCACTTCTTGCTTTGGTGCTTTGGTCAAACAAGGCCTAATGTGGCGACTGTGCAAACAACTGGGGCTTGGAAGAGGGTTGGGTGAGGAGATAAACGAAATACAGCCTCAGCAGGCACAGTGTAGAAACAAACTGACACTGACACAAACATATTCAGATGTATAAACCTCCTCGCTCTGGCACCAACATATTCAGAGTTTGGTCAAAGTCATCAACTAAAGGACAGATTTGACACGAGAACCACCAGGATTCGATGTATATTATGGCTGCACAAATGACAGAACTGCAGTCATAATCACATAATCATACCATGCAAATATAGGATCATGAAGGTCCAGATGGAGGAGGGTTTAGGGCAGGGTTCTGGGGGTGTTGAATATTTTACTCATGTTATTGATAATTTCATCATTTTTGTTCATTATGCAGATTATTTCTATTGTTTTTACATTTTTCATTATTTTTCTTCATCTTTTTAATTTTGATTATTATTTATTATTTTTTAATGGTGTTCAGTTTTGTGTGACTTTGTTTGCTACTTTGCTGGTGTTTCTTTGACTTTCTTGTTTTGGTTCCTCTACTTGAATTTTTTGTTTCGTTTTGTTGCTGATTTTGTTCGAGTTCATTTTCCTTTCAGTAAGTTGAATAAATTAGTCATATTTTATACATTTTTGTCCATTTTCCACATTGTTTTGTTCATTTCCCGGATTATTTTCAGTTTTGTACTAAGCTTTTTCATTTTGTTAATGTCATTTTTCTTGATTTCATCTTGTTTTTGTTCAGTGATTTGATTATTTTGTTCAACATGTTTAATTTTATAATTTGTTTTGTCATTGTTTTGTTCATTTTAGTTATTGCGTTGTCTATTTGTTGATGTAATTTTTATTTTGTTCATTTTGATTTATTGTAATGTGTTACTTCCATCACTGGACAAAGCCACAAGAGCCACTGGAGAGGCGGCCAAGGCTGCATGTGCCTCTGGAGCCATAGTTTGCAGCCCCTGGTTTAGGGTCATCTTGTTGCTCTTTTCCAATTGAGTTTGACTCACTTTGATTCGATTTGTTTCAGTTTAGCACCAGTATGCTGCTTTTCCACTGCCAACAGAGATCTGTATCAGCATGGGCAGTTGTCATAGCAACGCAGCATATGCATATTGTGATGTTATGTCAATGTGATTGCAGCTACAAGCAAGGTAACAACGACAGTGGAGGAAGCATAAGTTATAGTCATCCATCCAACCATCCATCCAACCATCCATCCATCATCTTCTGCTTATCCTGGTCAGGGTCATGGGGGCGGCAGCCTAAGCAAAGAAGCCCAGACTTCCCTCTCCCCAGGCCCCTCCTCCAGCTCCTACGGGGGGTCCCCCAGGCATTTCCAGGCCAGTTGAGAGACACAGTCCCTCCAGTGTGTCCTGGGTCTGCCCCCGGACCTCCTCCCAGTTGGAGGTAGTTTTGGCAACCAGAAATTGGACCACCCAGGTGCCCGCCTTCAGCTGCCATCCAAACCTCACAGCACCGGACCCTTATGACCCTTCCTGCAGGTGGTGGACCCACAGGAACACATAGCCATTAGGGTCTTCTGAATCGCTCTTAGTCTGACCTGTCACCTCGGACCAGTTTGTCTTGGGAGACCCTACCAGGGGCAAATAACCCCTGACAACATAGCTCCTAGGATCACTCAGGCACACAAACCCCTCCACCATAATAAGATGGTGATTCAAGGAGGGGCCTTCGAAATAAAATGCAGCTTTAAGCCTTTCTGAGGTAAGCAAAGACATGTCTAGACTTTAAATCTATGGTTCGTGTAGATCCTACAAGAATACTTTTAGGTCACTTCTCAACGACTTCACATGAGGGTGCATGCATCCTGACACAGCCGCAATTCTGGATTGACCAATCAGTGATCTGCATGATTTTACAACATGTTTACAGTATCAGTTTGGCTCATGTGGAACAACAGCAAAGCAAGAACCAGAAACAGCATCTCATAGACCTACCACCTGACCAATTGTGGTTGAAATGCAGAGCTAAAGGGGCATAATTATTCATTTTTGTTCATAGTAACATCTTGCTGACTAGTTTATAATTAAAAGACCGGACCACCATGACTCAGCCAGAGCCATGTTGGTACGGTGAACCATCAAGGTGCCACACCTTTTTGCAGCTTCTATATCATTTTTGGTTCTTTGTGTCTTTTCCTTAGCTTCATAGCATAATTACATATGTTATAGTTAAAGGTTTTGGGGTGCGCATCCTGTATGTAGTGCAAAAAAATTCAAATAGATGACTTAGACAGACAGTGACTGTGGAATGCAACAAGCAGTGTGATTGGCTGAAGATGTAGCCAATAAGGTTCAGCGAATACACGTTAGAGTAGAATTAGGCAGATATCACACTTAGTCTAAAATATGACTTAGGCAATTACAGTATGATGCTAATGTTTAGCATCATTTTTATTACCTCATTGCATTTCATGCCATTTTTTGTCTTAATCCACCTTTTACATCATTTTCAGCATTTGTGTTTTTGCATTTTTGCATTTTGCATTACCGCATTGTTGCAAGAGGATGACCAGTATTTTATTAAAACAAATTAATGAACAACAACAGGCCTGATGGCTGTTCTAGTAAGTATAAGGTGAACGGCAGCCAGAAGTATAAATCGACGGTAAATCCATCCATCACATGAAAGAGACACAAACAACAGAATGCCCTTGCTTTGTGGGGGTTTGTACTACTTTGCGAGTGAAGGACAATTGGTCCTCAGTGTAAAGTGAGCGCTTGGCTTTTAACGGACCTCTGCATGCCAAGTCCTCTGCAGGCGAGGCTGGGGACGCTACCTTCGCTGTCATTCAGCCCCATCTCGTCCACTAATCTTCTTGGTGCAATGAAAGAGCTTAACAGCTTTGCAACACTATCCCTTCCCCAAATGTCATTATCACAATGTAGTGCGGCGGCCGAGCGTCTCCACCGGCTCCCTGCTTATCATCTTCTTCATGGGAAGTTGAAGGCAGGCGCCCGTTGACATTCAGTGCACTTTCCCTCGCACAGAAGCATTTGCAGAGTGGTATTCACCAGTCTGCTCACTGCTTATTAGTTTAGTGTGTCTTTCATTTGTGTATTTAACTAACAAATGTCAAAGTTACATCATTGGGAAAGTTCTGCACTCTTAGTGCATGATGGTGATGCATATTGTAGGGGACAGGGGGAGGCGCCCCCTTTAAAAAGAGTTTAAAAAATGTGTATAAATGTGCATATACATATTTTTATATTCTTCACAATTTGGCTTACTTTGTTCCTTTTTGGCTCAGTTTTGCTGCAGATTTGGTTTTCTTTAATTTAGTTTCTTTTTTATCATTTTTGTTCATTGTTATATTCACTGTTGGTTCATGTTTGTTAACTTTAATTTTAACATTTTAAATGTTAATTTTTTTGAATAATAACCACATGTTAACATTTGATGCATTCTACCACAGACACAAGTGTTTGCAGTATTATTTACAAGCCTGTTCACTGCATATGAGTCATTAGTGTTTGTTACTGAAAACTGCTCAAGAGGTTTATCATAAAGCATTAGGAAATTGTCCCTCAGTGGTTGTAATTCCCCGTGTTAAACTCAGTGTTGTGCTGGTGTCTGTGGACATTATAAAAACAGTTCTACTTAAGGTTTACTGACATGCAAGCATATAAAAGTATTTCAAAATGGTTATAAAGTATAAAATATAGGCCTGTGTTATGGATGCACTGTAACTGTTTCTACAAAGTTGACTGAATGTAGCGAATAAGTGATCATATCAATACTCTGACACTTTAAAGGCAGACTCAAATATATGTGCATATGTACATAAAGGTACCAAAAGTAGTTAGCAGCTTTCACATAAAACAGTAAATTTAGTGGTCATATGCTCTTAAAAATGGAGTGTTTATAATTCCTTTGCTGCAGTATGTAACTTGTCTCTGGTTTCTCTTAAGCCCGTCCTCACTGTCCTCATGTTAACCATTCAGTGTCCGGCCACAATCAGCTGAGCAACCTCGGATATAAACATATCTGACCAAGACTGACAGTCCTTACTTATCATACTCTAATGCTGGCATCATGAAACCACAGCCTTTCATAGTTTACATGAAAGGTAAAGAAAATGCAACACATTTTAGAGCAAGATGAACAGCCCCAAACCCGGTTAAACTATGCAGATTAGTAGAATTAGTGTGACAAATAAACCTACTGTTAGATTTACTGTACAATCTCCCGTCATGGAGGCTGTGGCCAGTGTTCTGACGTGGACTCTGATTGGCTACCGCTCGTCCTCTGTTTTAGAACCATTTCTATCCAGTGTCAGAACAAAACAACAATGGCTGGTCAGAGCTACTATCACAGGTCCTCCATGACCGACTAGTGTTCAGAGCTGTTTGAGTCCCATATCAGCTCACTTGCCATGGAGTACTGGAATTGAAAGCTCTGACTGGCTACTAATAAGTTCCTAGTCAGAGCCTGTCTTCTGTGACAGCAGCCACTCGCACCCTGTGTCAAAATGGTGGCAGCGGTGGACCAGAGGTGCTGGCTCTGATTCGGAGCGTGTCAGCTGCACCAGAGGTGAAGGCTCTAAGGGTGCACTCACACTGGCAGTTTGTTCAGCGCCTGGGTGTGTTTAGCGCAGACCGTTTGAGTAATGTGAGTACAAGCGAGCCGCGCTCTGGCCTCAGCGCGGTTAGAAAAGGTGGTCCACAGTGCGGCACGGTTGGTCAGGTACGTGTACGAGCACAGCAACCATATGTGAATATGACATAGAATCACCGCGTCTTTCATTACACTCATTTCAAAACAATAGTCCGGCTTCATGAGTTGCTTCGATGCAAAGGTCTAGTTTTTGCTGGAAATTTGCACAGACACCTGTAAACAGACCCACCTCAACAGAACACAGAAGAACACAGAGGTGTACGCGAAAATGTTTGAGTTCCCCCGGAGCCGTGGCTGAACTACAACTACTGATCAGTACCGGGACAAG
>JAQQAE010016213.1:0-11824 GCA_029823295.1 Pseudamia nigra
CAGGGGTGCAAATTAAAACATCTGGCAACACTGGTCCAAGTGTGTGTGTGTGTGTGTGTGTGTGTGTGTGTGTGGGGGGGGGGTCTGTGTGGGTGTGTGCGCGCGTATAGTGTGTACGTGTGTGTCCGGCTCGTTTTGAAGTGTTTGGTTTGGTTTTTATGGAGCCATCTCCTGGACAGTAGCTGGTTTTCACAGCCTTTCCTTTAAAAGGCGCTGCCAATAACAGGAAGGGCTCCTCCTCCTCCTACCAGGGCAGGAAGGCAGGAGAGGACAGAGGGGGGAAGAGGGTTATTAGTGAGGGCCGAGCTGGGGGAGGGACGGGGGGGACACTGGTATTGAACTTAGAACAGCTGATGAAAGGGATTGTCAGTCGCATCTCCCCCATCTCTTCCCTGCTGTCATGGTAATTACTCGCTCAGCATATTTGAGGTCGGAACTCTTCCCCACTGTTTATCTGCTCAACAATCACAACAAATACAGTGACTTTACCAGAGCACATGCATTTTACAGCGAAATCCACAACAAGGCGCAAAAATGACACTTTAACCTAATTCTGCAGGGATATTTGTTGAGTTGCAGGTCTTGACAGACAAGTCGCAGGCTTCATTTAAAGGAAGTAGCCTGTCATGAATAAAACTGAATGTCTTTCCTTATTATAAAACAGGTCTGGATGCACTAAAATACTGTTGAAGGAAAACACATGCCCTATTTTAAACTGGAATTGAAACAACACATTTGGATATTTGTGATGTTACCAGTACAGTGATGGAAGTAAGACTTTATAATAAATCAAACGGAGCAAAATAAGAAATAATTCGACAAAAAGAAGGAAAAAAGAACACAAATTAAGACAAACTGATACAAAGAATGTGCAAAATGAACAAAATAATAATCAGAAATGAAAACTATTCCACTGAGTCCAGCCAAGCAGTAGCCCCCTGCAGCAGCCCACTCATATTCACATGTCCATGCACATTCCACAGTTTGCTGCTAAACAGGCGAGAAGTTATGTAAAAACGGCCACATTGTTCTATAAAGAAGAAATGTCACTCTGCAGCTTTGTTTATTCATAAATGTGCAGAAATTATGTATAAAAATTGAGCAGGGTGATTTGAAAGAATTAAGAAAAGATGCAACAGGACAGAAATCATGGAAAAGATGCAGAAAGATGAAAAAGATGCAAAAAAAATTAATGCGCCGCAGGAGATGCAAGCAGTCAAAAACAATGTAAAATCTGCAAAAAAAATGCAAAAAGTGTTGAAAATGGCGTAAAAGACACAAAAGATGAGAACAGTGTAAAAGACGCACAGAAGTGTAAAAGGCCAACACAATGTAATAGATAATAAAAACTTACAAATTGTGTAAAATGCAATAAAAAAGAAATTGCAAGGAGGAAGAAACAAAAATTACGCAAACCCAAACAAGATCTAAAAAAATACAAATATGCAAAAGATGTGGAAGATGAAGGAAAATGGAAAGGGTTCAAAGAAACCGCAACACTGACACAAAAAAATTAATTTAAAATTTATTTTTAAAAAACAAGAAAAAGACACAAAAAATAGTGTCGATTTAAAAGATGCAAACATAGGACAAGGTGCAGAGACAACAATGACAGAACAAACAAAAAAATGTGAAAAAAGTAAAACATACAAAAAGACAAAGAAATGAAAATTATTCAAGAGATGCGTAAGGTAAAAATAACACAAAAGACATAAAAAATATGAACAAAGATGTAAAAGATGCAAACGGATGAAAACAACATAAAATGTGAATCACGGTTACAAGCAACACTATAACACATACAGTTAATTAAAACCATATAAATGACACAAACATGAAAACTACATGAAAGACACAAAAGACAAAATTTCAATTCATAAAACGAACACAAAATGAAAAACAAACAAAAATGACATTAAAAACCCTGAAATGGTACAAAAGAGTAAAACACACAAAAAGACAAAAAAACATAAAAGATACAAGAAATTAAACACTATTGAAGACACACAAAGACAAAAATGACATGCAAGGCAAATGATGCAAAAACAAAAATAACATAACAACCCAAAAATGGTGCAAAATATGAAATCAAATAAAGGCAAAGAATGACATAAAAGACAGTTAGGGATGCAAACAGATAAATACAAGCATCTAAACAAACATCAAAAAAGACACAAAAAGACGAAAACTACATAAAAGACAAACGGTGCAAAATGAGAACGACGACAAAATGACTCAAATGAACAAAATCTGAGTTTTTCATCATTGTAGAAACAAAAAAAATGTTTATCACAACAAAACATCATTATTAAATAGCATCATATAAACCATAATATTATGACAACAGTAATTATCCACCTATCATCCAACTCTTAAGGGAGCATCAGCCGTAGTATATTAAGGAAGTACATTGTTGCCTATAAAGTTGGAATAATATGTTTTCAGACACATTCCTCTTTTTTATTCCTATTTATACACATCAATAATCAGTTTTGGAACAGATTGAGCAATAAAGATTTGAGTAGATATATGCTTGATCTATTAAGAATAAATCCTATTGTCATGAGAAGAGGTGAAAAATATTTTATTCCAACGGTGCAGTATAAAAAGCTGCCCTCTCCTTCTCCACGATGCTCTGCTTCTTTGATTTGTGGTGTGATGGGGCCTTCAGGCCAAAGTCGAGTTCAATGAGATGTGTGATGTTGGCAGGCCGAGCGACGCTGCAGGCCTTACACACCATATGTCACACCGTGTCATCCACGTAGCCACTCATGACACACATGAAAGCACACCCACAGCAGGAGTCGGCAACCTTTACAGTCCAAAGAGACATTTTTAGACAGAAATGAAATAAAAGATCCGCGAAAAAAGTTCAAATCCTTTACGTGTCCACATGACATATGATGTGTGTTGTAGCTGGCAACATGTTAACACCAATTTGGTTATTATTTGATTCTGTTTTGTTCATTTTGTTTTGTTTTTTTTTTTGTCCATTTTGCTGGTTATTTCTTCAATTTTTTGTTTATTTCCTTAATTACTTTAATTGCTTTTGTTCAATTTATTGATTACCTTATTCACTTTTGCTCATTTTTATTCATCTTGCAGATTATTTGGTTTTTCACGACCTTAAAGATTTGTTTTTTGTAAATTATTACAGCATAATTTATCTTTTTTTGTGAATTTTTGTTCATTTACTGAATTTTTTTATGGATTTTTGTCAATTATTGTGCTCATTGTTTTTGATTATTTTCTAGTTTATAATCATTTATGTGACTATTTTCTTCACTTTTTGAACTATTCTGCCTATTATTTTATTCATTTTGTTGAATGCTGAATCATTTTTATTCAAATTATTTACCATTTTAGTCGTTTCTGTCAATTTTTCTACCATTTCATGATTGTTTTCCTCAGTTTTGTATTAATCTTATAAGATTTGTGATTTTTTTCATAATTGTGTTAATTTTTTTCTTATTTTTGTTTATTCTCTCAGCCTTTGTACATTTTTGATCATGTGATTTATTATATTAGTCAATCTGGTCCATTTTTTGATTATTTTGTTCATTTTGTAGATTATTTGCATCAGTTTTTTCAGAGTTTTTGGTCATGACATAGCTAATTTTTTTTCTTGTTGATTTAGTGCTTATTTTTGATTTACAGTGGCTTGCAAAAGTATTCATACCCCTTTGATGTTTGCACCTTTTATTGTGGTATAAACTGAATCATTGTCAATATAATTTGCCTTGTTTGACAATAATTTACAAAAACCAAATCTTTAATGTCAGAGTGAAAACAGATTTACTGTATACACGGTAGTGTCAATTAATAAAAAAAAATATGATGGAACATAAGTGATTGCATAAGTGTTCATTCCCTTCAACATGACTCAAATTATTGTCAAACAAGGCAAATTATATTGATAATGATTCAAGTTAAACTGCAATAAAAGGTGAAAATATTCAAGGGGTATGAATACTTTTGCAAGCCACTGTATGGTAATGTGTTACTTCCATCATTGGACAAAGCCTCAGGAGCCACTGCAGAGGGGCTGCAGAGAGCCACAGGTTGCAGACCCCTGACCTACAGCACCACTGAGAAACAAACCACATGCCCCTTGTACTTGTGCACATGTACAGTTAGTAAACCAGGCATGAGCTGGACGCCAGCTTCAGTCACGTCTCAGGTACATGTTACTGCAGACGTGATCAGACACTGGTCAAACATCAGCTTCATCGCTCACACACAGCATTAGTGTGGTGCTCAGTGTAAATGCTGATCTCACGACTGAAATCCTGATTGCTGTGAGCCATCAGAGCGGATGAGGAGGGTGTACTGTATGCTTGTCTAAACAAGAATGTGTTGCTGTGATGACTGACAGTTACCAGAGATTAGGTGATTAGGAGAGACGCAAGAGTCAAAAATACTCAGAAACACTGTTGATTTAATGACTGGTGTAACAGAAGCCAGTCGGCTCAGACAAACACTTTAATTGTTTAATATCAGTTACCTTTCTTTTTTTATTTATCTTTTCTTTTTAAGGGGAATCATCACATTAGCAAACATATTCATTCTTACAGTGCATGGTTATGAACAAATTTGACTAATGCTATAATACAGTTTTATCGAGCATGAACATGTCTCGGTGTGTTTCTCCTTCAAACTCCTCTCCGGCACCAACACACCGCTGAATTCAGGTCTTCCACTGATCAAAGCAGTGCAGTAGGTCTTCTTCAGACAGTTTCTCAGCACCTACGTCGTTCTTTCCTTAACTTCTGACACAGACTCAATGTGTTCCTTTGACACAGATTTGATCTGAGGAAAAAGGAAAAATCATACGGTGATAGATCAGGTGAATAAGGAGGGGGATTAAACACCGTGATTTGTTTTTGGGTCAGAAAGTGATGCACATTCCAAGCTGGAGCATTGTCTTCACATTTTTTCACAATTGTGGTCTCTCTCTTCTGACTTTTGAATGATTTTTTCAATTTGTTGAATGTTTTCATTAGTTTCTGATGTGCATGTGCGTCCAGACATTTAGTATTCCGCATACACCTCAGCTAATGGATGAAACAATTCAGCTGCTGTTTTGTTCAATTTTACCAAAAATTTGCACGTGCACTTCAGTCTTTCATTTTTTGGGGGGTCAACTTCTTTTAATTTGAAAGTACACACCTCTTCCACAATTTTGCATCTGCAACACATTCCAAAATGATCATCCAGGAGAAAATTGTCAAACTAACAATGACTTAAAATCATTCCGAAACAATGTAGTTTGAAAAAGCTGATGTGAAAGGATGATTTTAAATGTGAATTATAACCGTATCTCTGGATGTTACAGCTTGACAAAGTTTTTCACTGTTTTTCACAGTCTCTACAGGTCTGTTAGTGATACACATGAACATTACACATTATAATGCATACATTTTCATCAATTCTTTTCATTCTATTGCATTCTGTAGTGTGTGAAATATCCAAATGCCTTCTTTGAAGAATATTAAAACTCACAAAATAATTACACAATGAAAATGATAAATAGAAGGAACAAAAATAATGGGCAAAATGAACAAATGTGGTGAATACCCAAATCCCTTCTTATCCTTCTTTGAGAAACAGTCAGTATTCTTCAAACAGTTTATTTTTAGCCCTCTTTGATGCTCCTTTTATACCAAATCATTTGTAAATTCACCTTTCCACATCTGTTTCAGAACACACACTGTTTTTGAATGATTTTAATTCACTTTTAGCCCTAAAATCCACTCTGCTCAATCTTTTTTGGAACATGTTGCAGGCCTAAAATTGAGAATTTTGGTTGTGTATTTTCAAGTAAGAAGAAGCTGACCAGACAAACTGTGGAATATGTGAAATACAAGTCAAAGTAAATTCTCATTGCGCTGCATTATTTTTTTTTTATTTGAATTTTTTCCATCGGGCTGAATGGAATCGTTCTAGAACTGAAACACGGTCTCCTGCTTTTCTTCAAGTAGTAGGAGATTCACCAAGTTTGACTTGTGGCTGAGTTGTACGTGAGGAGGTGCGTGAAGCGAGCCAGAGAGGCTGATTCACAGGAGTCGCATTGTCTCTTCTGCGTCCATGTGAGGTGTGCCAATTGATGTTGTGACATGCTGAGGGGTGAGTTGTAGGTTAAGAAGACAGAGGTATTTTTTCCAGTCAAGACTCTGAGGCTGAGCTCAGTTCAGGGTGATGACAGCTGCTGACAGGTTTTGGCTGCTCTCCTTCTTTTTCCCATCCAGGTAGAGTCACCTTTACCACCCCCCCCCCTCTCTCTCTCTCTCTGGCTGGCAGAGTCTCTCACCCTGTGTCCCTCCTCACCCTTCCTCACCACCCTCAGACAGCGTCACTCACTGCCTCCCTCCTGGTGCCAGATGAAGCTCCTCTGTTTCTGTGGGAGCTATTTTTCCACTTTTACATCGTCAGTGTTACTATATAAACACAACACACTGATCAGGTTACAGTACGACACATTTAGCGCCACCCCTTTCACTTCCACTTCCCACACCTAGACTTCAAAACCCAAAATCTTAAAGGCATGAATCTGCGTCGAGCTGCATAATATATTCTAGTATTCAACTGTTAACTTTGGGTTAGTTCCTGTAATGTAGCTTATGGACAGAAAACTATAAAATAAGGAGAAGATGAAGGTTGTTCATTTTCAGGTGTTCAGTTCTCGCTGTTTAAAGCCACGTCAGTCTAAAAACAATACAACGCAGAAGATGTAAAAAACCCAAAATACATAAAAGATTGTTTAGACTTAAAACACTGTGAAAGATACAATCAAACATCACACTCTAAAATGATGTAAAAGAAGCAAAAAGATGGAAACATTTTAATGTAGTATAAAATCAAAATGAAGCAAATGGCCTTCAGTTCCTGGGACGGTCGTCATGAAAACCAATTTCATCAGGGTGCTTGATGGCTTTGGCAACTGCAAGTGGAGACACATTCAAAGTTGTTGAATTCAGAATGACTGACCTTCATTTCTTGAAGTGACGACGGACTGTATTTTGTCTTAACCAGTGGGCAATGACCCAGGCTGTTCAGCGAGGCCGATGCAGAAGTAACTTTTAAGTTGTAACACCGCCTCTTGGCTGCTGGGCCGGCTCCAAGAAGCCTTTTTCCCATAGAGATACACTGGACTTCTATCTGAAAATACTAAGGGAATAAATTTTTATCATGAGTCATTATGACCTCAGTCATATTATTTGGACCCTCTAATAAGTAATGTGGTGGTCCACCTTTAACTTTTTGCTCCGTTATTAAGACATTACTGCAAATATTCCAACAAATCACTGCCGTGCTGAGGTTTGATTGCTATGTCGCTATGGTAACTCAATTCGCTAGTGAAGTTGGACAGATTTGGACCTTTGTATCTTCTCTTTATTCAATATGGGCATAGATCCATCTTTTGTAGTTTTTAAATGGTTTAGGGTTTTTTTTTTTTTACTATTTTTTCCCATAGGAAATGAATGGAGAACTCAAACAGAATGTTAGTGACGAGGTGACTAGAGCCAACGCTGCAATGCCTTTGATCTTTTGCACTTTTTCAGCAAGTTCAGCTATTTTGAGTCAGCAATCCCATGCAATCTCTTCAGCAATTGCAAATGTTCTAGTTTGACCTGAGATACACTTGATTGCTGTGGGTAAGTGTTTACACCATTAGGTGTTTACAGTGTAATATAACGCTGTTTGACACTGCGTGGTGACGTTTTACCGCGCAGTAGTAATATTAGCTTTCTCATGAGTCCCCTGACATGAACGCTCAATTAGCCCCACTTTTTACTTTTACTGAGTTACATTTGGCCACAGCTTAGTGAGTATGAGTAAAAAATCTTGAAATGATTCACAAAAATAAACAGTTTAATTAAATTAAAGTAATCGACAATCTAAGCAAAAAACATCTAAATAATCAAGTAAATGAACAAAGAAAGAAGCAAAAACTTAACAAGAAACTAACTGAACAACAAAATGAATTAAAGTGAACAAATTAAGCAACAACAGTGATAAGAAAAATAACAAAAGTAATATAAGTTTTAAAAAATGAACAAAATATCCAACAAAATTGAACCAAAAAGGAACAAAATACCTGTTTGATTGCATATTAAATTATACATATAATATTATTATGACATATTTAATTCCACATTGTGAAGTTACTCAGTACTTGAGTAGTTTTGTATGGGGTACTTTTTGCTGTTACTCCAGTACTTAGGTTTATGTGTACTTCTACTTGAGTCAGTTATAAAGAACAATACTGTTACTTGCTCGGCACACCTCTGGTTATATTCTACTGTCACCAACTATTAAATAACATGGTTATGCAATGGACCAGTAGTAAAAATACCTCTGTAACAAAATTAATTCAAAGTTTCAGGAGTATCAGTGTTTGAATTGCAGTTATGATGACAAAATATAATCTTAAGTCAACACAGCTGGTCTATTGCTTGAGAGTTAAGATCTAAAAAATCTATATTTTCTGTGTAAGAGTTAAAAATGACATTAATATTGTTAAAAGTCCCTCTGGGGCATTAAAACAACAACAGAAATGTTCAAATTTATCCACTTGTGTCTTCAAATAATTAATGGGCGGTTTGGTGTGCAGCGATCCCAGCTGGTGTGTTTTGGATTTCCATGTTGAATTTCTCAGAGAAACTGTGTCTCTAGTGATTATCATTAAGATGAGATGAGATACGACTTTATTTATCCCACACTGTGGAAATTTCTTTGTAATGCGTTAATGTATATACGTGTCAGAGTGTTTCCTACCACATGAAAACAGAGGTGTTTGTTTTATGCAGTAGGCAGCAATAGCAGAAGTCTGTTCCAATCAAACGTAGCTGCTTTGGGTTTTTAAAAAAATTATTCTCTAAAACAGACTCATGGTCCTGTAGTTACTAGTGGTGGATTACAATACACAGAAACTGTGCTCAAATAAAAGTGTTGTTACTTTAATTATAATGACTCAGGTAGATGTAGAAATACTCATAAGAATATGTAGTTGAGTAAGAGTAAAGGAACGTGCCATAAAAAAGGACTTTCCTTATATTGAATTTATTACAGCTTATATTGTGTTCATACTAGGATTCTGGCAATATTTCTTTAGTTTCATGGTTATTTTGATCATTCTGTTGCTTATTTAGTTTTTTTTTGTTCAGTCTTCTTACTTATTTTTTTTACCACCGTTGTGACTTACTTTTTTCATTTTGACTCATTTTGTTGCTTATTTTGTTTTGTCCTCAGTTTTTGTTGCTTATTTTGTTCATTTCTGTTCATTTTTTGTTTATGTTGTTCATTTTTCTAATTTTTTTTTCATTTTGCTTATTTTGTTGGTTATTTTGTTTAGTTTCAGTCACTTGACTAGTTTGCTTAGATTTTTCTATTTTCTTTGGTTCGTTTAGCTAATTTTGTTTATTTTTCAGTCATTGTGCTGCTTTGTTTATTGATTTTGTAAATTTACTTGATTATTTTGTTCATTTTTTAATTTGACTGATTGTTTGTTTTTTTCTTTTTTTTACTCCTACTGATTGTGCTGTATCCAAATGCAAATGAGTGAAAGTAATTTTTTTTCATCACAAATGTATCTAGGTCAGAGTAAAAGGTGTCTGTAAGGGAGTAAATATACTACTCACCTCTGTGACTAACTTTATAATGTTGAATTAATAACAGCATTATATATTGTGTTCTAGTGGCTTATTTATCTACAGGCAATAACAATGTAAAGGTCAGATGTGGAACCAGGCAATTAAAAATAAAACATGTTATGAGACATTGCTTAAGATTTGTTTATTACAAGCTTTATCGCTTCATTTGTTCATTTTTGTTGATTTAGTCCATTATTTTTTTTACATTTTTTTGTTCATTTTCTTTGTTTAGCTGGATTTATTCAATTTTGTAGTCTGTCTTGTTCAGTTTTGTATATTTACTTGATTATTTGGATCATTTTTGCTCATTCAATTGTTTATCTTGGTGAATTTATTAAATTTTGTTGGTTAGTTTGTTCATTTTTGTTAATTCAATTGATCATATGGTTGTTTTCAGGTTGAGGTTTGCTGGTTATTTGATTCATGTTTGTTAATTTACTTTTTAATTTAGTTGTATTTTATACTGAGTTTGTTTTGTTTTTTTGTTCATATTACTCTGACTCAATGACATGTGCATCAGTTTCACAGAGTAGAAGTACTGTGTTTTCATCACAAATGTAACTGAATAAAAAGTGTTCTTCAAAATATCTACTCTCAGAAGTACACTAAAAAGCTACTCAAGTACATGTAGTAGAGTAAATGTACTTGTGTACTGCCCACCTCTGCTAGTTAGTAATGGCCTTCTTCAGTCAAGGTCAAAGTTAAATGGTCAGGGTTTTATTTAACCTCTCAGGCCACTGGGAAGTTTGTGTCCTCCAACTCACCTCCGTCTTCCCTTCTTTCGCTTTTCATTTTTCCCTCTGTGTTTTTATTAGATTATTCCTTTGTGCCTTTGCCTCTCTGTTTTTTGAAACCTTACCACTCTTGTTAATGACAAGCTGTGGGTTCAGGTTGGGGTTGCTGTGGTGGGGTGGGGGCCACATTTGGTTCAGTCCTGTGCTATCCATTGAAGGTGACAGGAGGGGCTGTGACTTTGGGTTTTTGACCCCGGATTCTTTATTTTTACAAGGAAGGGATCCAAGGATGGAGCTGTTGGTGTGAATAGCTGCCCAAGGTGACTGGATCCCAATAAAGAGGCCGTCAGCCTGGCCGGGGGCCTCCTTCCCATCCCAGACACAACCTTTATAGGGCCGCTTATGAGCCTGGGCAACTATTAAACCCTGTCCAGCCTGCACTGAGGAATTTAGGGCCAGGAAACAAGGGAGTGGGGGTGGGAATGGGCAGGGAGAGGTGAAGTTGGGGTGACTGAAGGTGAAAGTTGAAAGGCATGTTCAAAGTTTTAGTCATCACCTTTAAATGTGTACTAGGTATATTAGCATCCCACACTCCCTGCTTGAATGTGAATGTAGTCATGCCACTTTTAATCAGCGGGTACATTTTTGTGGCTGAGCCTGTTTTATAGTGTTTGTTCTGAAAGTTTTCATTAGCAGCATTTGAATGACTTTTGCCTGTGGACAGCAAATGGTGTTATACAGAGTGCCATTTTTGTAGCGAGGACGAACAGAGGGAGAAAGCCAGAGTCTCATAAACATCCCGCCTCTGTTTGTTCACATGGGGCTCGAGGTATATGGGCAGGTCTGGTTGGACAGGCTTTCAAATAAAAATGTGAGCCTGAACGGTGCACGCAAACACACACACAAATTCAAATGTCAGTCAAAAAAGTCAGCAGAAGTATGCTGCTCCCCCACTCACAAGTAAATGGAGAAGCCAATCAAATCTCTGCTGCCAATCAGCATTTTATCAGCAGGGCCATCTGGCCATCAGCTAATTGTGTCTCTTTTAAGTCCCTGTCAATCAGCACTGTCACCCCCTCCCTTTTCTCTTAAAATGCCTGTCTTTGAGCTTGCCTTCTGGCTCCAAGGGGTGGCCTGGATGGGGTTGGGTGTTTTGTGTTGACCACCTAATCAGCTGCTCTCTCCTAGTGTCTATTCTGTTCGTTTTTCTACATTTTCTGTACAATTTTGATCATTTTTTGATTATTTTGTACATGTGTTTAATTTTTTTTATTATTTGCACTTTTTGTTCATTTTCATCATTATTTTGTTCATTTTTCATCGTTTTCTGTCACATTTAGAAAACTTTCTTGATTATTTTGTTTATTTGTCTAAGTTTTTCTGATTATTTGCACTTTTTAAGAAATTGTCCTGATAATTTTGTAGTTTTTTTCGTCA
>JAQQAE010016214.1:0-11823 GCA_029823295.1 Pseudamia nigra
CTCCATTGCTCTGGACTGTTGAGCCTAAGTACTTAAAATCCTCCACCTTCTTTATCTCTGCTCCCTGTAACCTCACCTCACCTTACTGCAGCTAACCTTCATTCCTCTTCTTTTCAGGGCATACAGATGTAAAAAAAAAAAAATGTCTGAAAAATCAAAAACCTGCTGTTTGGTGGTTGTATAGTTCAGCAGATATGCTAATCACACGCCTGGTTTTTGATTGGAACTCATTGTGACGATGGACACACTGAGCACTTTATGGAACAGTAAGGACATGTTTCAAGATTAAAACAGGTCATTTTTGGGCTCAGTTTCTATGTTGATATTCAGTAGAGAATTTGCAAATCTACACTTTTGGTTTTATGCTTTTTCAGACTAATTGTATTTGTAAACATCTCTTTTTAAATCACTGTTACTCTGGCACCATTTACAACCAGATCACCTCTTACAGGTAATATGACTCTTAAGGCTGTGACTCAGAGAATTTAAACTTTGAGCTTCAAAGTAACAGATGTTCAATCCAACTGCCCTGTTACCCGTTCAAGACCTAGGTAGAAGAGTTTTTGGGATGCCTGACTCACCTATATATATATATTTTGCTTTCCAAACATTTTCTAGCAGTCAGCATCTTAACGTTGAGTAGTCAAAGTGCTAGTTTATCACTTGCATTGTTTTGTAAATCGCAAATTTGAAAGCTTTTTGACTGTGCCGCTGGCGACAATTTAGGTCTAGGAGATATTTCCGTTTAAATTCGGAAAACATCTCACTGCCCCCCAGTAGAAAAATGTGGTAATTTGAGGTGTTGTCTACATCTGAGCCCCCCCCCCCCAACTCCTTCACTGTTCAGTCTATCTCCCTTTAGCTTTGATAACACACAACAGATGCATTCAAAATAAGTCTACAAATATCCCATGCCATTACCTTAAGGCTTTTCAAGATGTTCTTCTCACATGGCCTCAGCAGACACAGGCGCCGGTCCTTCCTCATCTCACACTTGCTGTTGTCATTGTTGATGCGTATAGAGATGCCCAGGCCGCAGGTCTTGGAGCAGGGGCTCCACGGGGTGGTCTGGATCAGACAGTTCTTCTTCCAGGCTAAAGGAGGATCCCTGTAAGCTTTCAGTATTACAATTAAAGGGTACTGTGTCAGCCTGTGAGTGCTACTTGAACACACTGTACCCAAAACCAGGGTTATATGTGTAGATATTACACAACTGTTTTTCAGTAAAGACACACACAGTGACCCCTCACACTTCAGATCCATCTTAATGTTTCTTAAAGATAGAGTCTGCAACTTTCCTCTTGTTCTTTTTACAAGGAGCGTTATTCAAATTCACCGCCTCCTCTCCGCATGAGAGTCTCGACGATAGAGCTATAATTAAAACACGCTACGGAGGAGACACAATGGTGAGAAATACGCCGTAAAACAGACGAGCAGATGGTGGTTTTACGGTGTTTTCCAATGCCTCCTCTCTATAGCAGACATAAACTCACAGACAGCATCACAACACTCAGTGAGAGAAATATAACCCAAATACATCACTTCCAAGTTTGACTGGTGAGTATGAGCGCAAATGACTTCGACCCCAACAAGTTGTCCAACTCCGATTGGCTCCAGATGTAAACAGGACACTGTGATTGTCTGGAGACACAATTCTCTCCTCACTGCACGGACCACCCATTCACAGAAATATCAGGCAAAAAAAAAAACAAAAATCCAGTCAAAGGAGAAGATCTTTACAGCTAAATCCACCAGCACAAACTGACAGAGAAGTGAGGATGGAGAGAATTATTAATGGATGAGTCTGGATACTGGTTTTAGGAAGGAAAGCTACAGACTGTCTTTAACTAATAACTCATTTGAAATTGAGACAAACTAAAAACACGGCTGATTTTGCCACATGTATTTAATCTTTATAACTAGGGCAGGGGTGACATGGTGGTGCAGTGGGTAACACTTGTGCCTCACAGCTAGAAGGTCTTGGGTTTAATCCCAACACCAGGTGGTGGGACCTTTCTGTGTGGAGTTTGCATGTTCTCTCTGGCTTCCTCCCACAACCAAAAACATGCACTAGGGCACATGTGTCAAACTCATGCCATTGGGGGCTGAGACCCTGCAAGTTTTCCCTCCAACCAGTCACTAAAGCAGACGATTTCACTGATTAGCTCCTCCCCTCATTTTGAAGGAGTGCTGAGCAGTGAAATCACCTGCTTTAGTGACTGGGTGGAGAGAAAACCTGCAGTGTCTCGGCCCTTCATGGCACAAGTTTGACACCTGTGTCTTAAGCCCTAGATTCTTTTTAGGATTTTTATATTTGATGTTTTTGTTTTAGTTGTGTTTGGTGTGTTTACATATCACTTGCATGTGCTTGGAGCAGACATTCTCCTGTTTAACTTGAAGTGCAATATGACTATATTGTTAGGTGATTAGTCCAGAGTTTTGTTCTTTTTGTTGCAGAGCTTTTGGTTGCAGAGCAGGGCTCTGGGGGTCCCTCAATCGCCCAGACTCCAGAAATTTGGGGAGTTTAGAGTATAGACAACACTGGTGATAAAATACAAAAAGCTCAACACATATACAATAATCTGGATATTCTTGGTGAAAACTTTAAAGGGTTCAACTTGCCATTTTCTGGCTTAAAATCTTTTTAACCCTGCTGACCTTAGTGATGACAACAGATTCACAAGCTAGTCACTTGGAACAGTTTTGAAATCACACAAGTGATTTGTCAAGACTTAATTTGTGCCATTTATTGTCTTCTTAATGTGCTATGGACCATCAGTTATCTTGTTCAGAGGAAGGGTGGATACAAAAACAAAAACAATAGCTCTATTAGTGCTAATACAACTACTTTACAAATCCATATTATAGCAAAAAACATACTCAGTTAAGTAAAGAGAAAAGACAATCCATCATTAATTTAAGAAATGAAATCAATCCAAAAATCTTAGGAACTTTGAATGTGTCCTCACGTGCTGTCCCAAAACCATCAAACAATCAGTGATGACCCTTGTTCTCATGAGGACCGTCCCAGGAAAGGAAGACTAAGAGCTACCTCTGCTGCAGAGGATGACTTTAAAAATACCAACTTCAGAAGCCAATAATCAGATAGTGTTTCATTATTTTATTTTATTATTATTATTTAAAGACTGACTGACCTTCACTTCTTAAAGTAAAGGCGGACTGTTTTTCTTTTTTACTTAACTACATGTTTTTGTATTTGTACAGTAGTTACAGTAGCTATCGACTCCGCATCCTCCCATCCGCTGCACAAGACAA
Source organism: Pseudamia nigra (assembly GCA_029823295.1). NCBI lineage: Eukaryota > Metazoa > Chordata > Actinopteri > Kurtiformes > Apogonidae > Pseudamia > Pseudamia nigra. Next base: position 3,277 of record JAQQAE010016214.1, read on the forward strand.
TGGATGGTCTAATACACAGGGTTCAAATCGTGAGAAAAAAGTAGTGGCTTATAGGCCGAAATTTACGGTAAACACATTCGATGGAGAAGCAACTTCAAATCCTGCCAGAATTCCCTGAAAGCACCTCGAATGAGCCAGAATGCGCCATCTAACCAGCAACTGAACCACACTCATACAACATTCTGAGCATTGTGCCTGCATTCTAACAGCATTCTCAATATTCCTACTGTGATCCAACTACATTAGAGCTGCAGTCCAGAGCTAATGCACCAAAAATGTGCAAGAATAACTCAAAGTGGGTTAGAAGCATTCTAAGTATTCTGACGGCATTCTGACAAATTCCTGTATTTAGTGCGATTTTCTTCAGTCTGGCTGAATCTGCTTGATTCCTGCTGGCTCCAAATAAGTGTGATGGGGGTTTTGAGCACCTTAAGAAGGAAAGAAATGGCGCAAATTAGTTTCTGGCCAGGTACTGTGTGATCCAGGTCAGGATGTGGATTCTTGATTAATTTTTCACTATCTTTCATCAAAATCCATCCAGTAGTTTTTGTGTAATCCTGCTAACAAATGGACAAACTGACAAACGGACAAACTAACACGATTACACAACCACCTCGGCTGGTCAAAAAATAACAGTTTGGCACAACAACAGCCTTGGTAGAGGTATGGGCTCTCTGAGTGTTCTCTAGCTTTATTTCTGTTTTTGATCTTTTCAATCAAAACTGAAACAGTATGATTATTATGTTCTGTGTCTCCCATGTCATTTAAATAACCTTTGTAAACCAAATTGCCCTTTGAGGGACAATAAGGGTCTGAACTGAACTGAATAAGATGTATTAAAGAAAAAATAAAACACATTTTTTTCAGACATTACAATAACATGGTCCCTCCAGCGCTGGAGGGACCATGTCTCTCGGCTGGCGTGGGATCACCTCAGGGTCTCCCCAGAAGATGTGGATGATATAGCTGGGGAGAGAGAAGTCTGGGCTTCCCTGCTCAAGCTGCTGCCCCCGTGACCTGACCCCACGGACAAGTGGTAGAAGATGGATGGATGGATGGACAATAACATTGACTCTCTACAAAGATGGACACAGTGTGGTGCTCAGAAGTGACATCAATTCACCTGTCTCTTCCTTTTGGCGACAGCATTTTACCTACGTTGTGATTGTGAAACTGATACAGTACATGTTCAGATGTGTGTTGGGCATTACATTATGTCACATTTTTTGATTTGTTGTCTTTTTGCATCTATTTAATTTAGTCTTTTTCATGATTGTCATCTACTGCAATCTTTTGTGTACCAAGTTACTAAGTACTATGTGTGGTTTTACATCTTTTGAAGTAATTTTTACAATTCATTTTCATATTTTGCATTGTTTTCATCTTATTGCTCAGCCTTTAAACATTTACAACATAATGAGGACATTTATTATTTTTCTGTGATATCAGTATCTATTGCTCAACTTTCATTTCAATAGGCTAGATAGATTTCTTTCAAACAATGAACTACACTAAACTGTCAGAGCCAAAGTCAAAAGCTTCAGTCAAATTGATGAGTAGTACTGCTGAGAAACCGATTCCAAATTCCATGGAGAGAAGAAGCCCTTTCATTAAAGCAATTAATGCATTTAGAAGAAAGAAGCAGACTACAAGGAGCCCAAAAAGCAGGATAATGAGGATATCACATATTCAGATAACAACTGTATGTCTGGATGATTTGAACATACTGTACACATAAGCATCCGTTGTGATGAAAGCAAGAGTGTATTATGAGGTAATCATCTTCTTTTAAATCCTCTGACATCAAATAAAAAATGGTACATCCAAAGACATATATGTCTGTTTATCTATTAACTTTTCTGTTATAGGCAAAACATCAATTTCTCTATATATTTTTTAAGTGCATGTCAGAGGACTTGCGATCATCACGCTCTTGCCATCTTAATTGTCCTCTGTCAACTCATGAGAACAGAGGAGAGAAAAGGAACCTCCCACACCAGGCTTCGTGTTTATCTGGAAACACTGAACACTGATTTGTGAGAGCACAGACAAGCAGACGCTGCCAGTTATCATGCAGCTAAAATGAACTGGAATTAATGGAGCCAGAATGATAACAAAGTCTCCACAACTCCCATAACAAGCCAGCTCCAGACACATTGTCCTTGACCAGGGTTTATTCAATCAAGACCTCTTTGCAGCCTCTATTAGTAACAAGACTGCAGCAAGAGGTATAGTGGATCATAAATGCAGGTATACAATGTATATACATTTAAATACATCTGTTACAATATTAACTGTTCTTGTGGTGTAGCCTTTGTGCCAGTGCAGCACAAGGATATATCCCTTAAAATGGCATCAAGCCAAGCAAGAACAATGTCTTCAGTAAAAATGTCCAGTGGAAAAAACAGATAAGCAAAGATAAAACAGTGAAGTGTAGGAGGCAAACACACCAGAAATGTAAATAAACTAAACTAGCAAACTCGCAAAAATGCTGGAATATTGCCTTGATACAGTTGTTATCATACCACATTCTCCAAAGGGTCAGCAGGCCGGAACCACAGACTGCACAGATTCACAACATTGAAGTGATTATTGTACCAAAGTAGTGAAAAGCCAACCTTTGTCATAATGTAGCATATTAAAGACATTCTTTCACTCATCCATTTTCCATAACCACATAGTTCATTGTGAGATCCGACTGACAACAGCTTTGAAGTTTTTATTTTGGCTGTTGCCAAACTAGCTTTTGGAAATAGAAGTGACCTTTTTTTTTTTTAATGACACTGTAAAACAGTAGAGTGAAAACATTTATAAATCATTTGATGGTCTTTTTAGTGGACAGGTAGTCTGTCTGTCAAGAAAAATACATTCAATGGGATTTACAGTAATAACGCACCACTATTTTTTGTAATATCACAGGTATAACTCGGATTGTATGCCAATGACCTGTCAGATATTGTTTTTCATTATTTTGTAATGAATATCTTGACATAGTTACAAAACAAACAAAAAGAATCAAAAATATCAAAGAAATCTAAACACCATAGAGTGTGGAAGAACATTATGCTATTTTAACATGTATTTGTGCTTACTTCTTTGCATGTACTGGCTTATTGTGTGTGCCAATAGTTTCTGCTGCTGAAATGGTGGTGGGTGAGAACGTGTCTTGCTCTTATAAGGCACCTGGTTTCTGGTTGTTACTTGTGGTTGACCAGGTCATGGTTGGTCTGCTCTTGTTCCTCTGGCCAAATAACACTGATGCAAGTGTACTATTGGAGAGTGATGGACATTTACTGCTCTGCAAATTGTGCATTCCAATTGCATGATCCTGGTCAGGTTGCCCCAGTCGTGGCATTCTTACAGATGTAATTTTCTCCAAAACTGTGGTGCCATTTCATAGGGTTGGGCGGGTTAAGAGAGGGGTAGTCATTTGGAATTGGGTGCACAAAGACATTGTGAGTTCTTCCTAAAAAGAGTGTTTTAAGACACAGGATACTCACAATAGCTAGTCAGGTGTGACCATATCCTACATGTTGAGAATGATCATACAGCTAGTTTTATTAATTGAGAAGCTCTTCCCAAATTGGGCCAAAAAAATAAACAAAAGCTTTCAAAGTTTGACTCAGTAGGTGATGGCTCAGCAATCACACCTGTCAATCAAAGCCAAACACAGGACATCATAGCCTTCTATTGACCCTAAAATTTTATCAATCAAGCCAGGATTCTTATTTGAGGGGCAAAATAAAACAAACTAGGATTGCCCTAAACAGAGATGCAGACCATCTTGACTCACTTGTGTTCAAAGTGGCCTTGATAATAAATTTGCTATACACCACAGCATTTATGACCCTGTTTTATGACCATAGCCACACGTGCAACCTGTGTGGCAAGTTTGGTGAACCAAGATTAATTTGTTTTTGAATTAAAGCACAAATGTACAGGACTTATAAGACCCTGCGATCTTGAACTTTGACTTCTTGTCTCTGAAAACAAGGTCTGTCTGGTTTGGTCAGCCTACTTACATTTGTTTTGGAGTTAAAGCATGGATGGATGAGTAATGAAGCCAGACTGAGTCCTAGAAAAATGTTGACTCGATACAGAATTTTTTAACGAGAAGTTCAATGTAATTTGTAAAAAGCTGTGACATTTTGGAACCAATGGTATTACTCTTGCATCCAGTGTTTAATAAAGGAATTGCATAATGGAAATTACATGGTTAAATGAATTGCTTTCCCTATTTAATCACTGGTTGTTGCTACCTACATAACTTTGAGGTCTGCAGTTGTCAATATTTAATATCTAACAATTAAACCACTGTATAACTCGCAAAGGTTTCATGTACAAGAGGACGGAGGTTGCCAAATGCCACACATTCGCATAATAATAATGTACTGTATAATGCATGGCTCAGTATGTAACAACAATGTAGAAAAATTCAGACAATAACAAATTGTTCTTATCTTTTAAGTGAAGCTGTAACACCTGCTCTAGGCTGTTGAGGCTGAAATCCAAATCTGTAATAACACCAGTCATAATATGAGTCATACGGCTGAACTTAACACTTAGCACTGTCTCCATGCAAACTGTCTGTGAGCCTCTAGTTCTAGTAGGAGTCCAAGCATGACAGCTCACTCTATCCATGGAAAGAAGCGGTCGCGTTGATGACTTGAACCTGTTTATTTTCCCCCCGTTGTTACAGTTTTCAGCAGGTTACTGTGCCCTTTTCAACAGTATGAATTTAGAAGTATCATTATAAAAGTTTCTGAGCTCTGCAAAATTCATACCATCATCATGTCACTCGGGAAGTTTGTACTCTGACAAAGCAAATAGAAATACAGCCCTCGGCTTTAACTGTTGGCAAAATTCTGAGGTCAATCTCTTAAATTCAAAGGGTTTTAATTTAATAAATTAATCTGTAATGCCATAGTTGTATAGCTAAGGTAGTACAGGGCACACGCATACAGATTTATTCACCATGCCAACTAATCTTCTCTAGCAATCACAGCTGTCCCAACCTGTTGTAAAAATAACAGTGCAGTTTGCAAAGTTCACCTGATTACAATCCACTTTTGGAGATGGAGATTTTTCTTCACAATAGTTTCTGTGAAACTATTGTGCTGACATCCGGCTTTCTCACTGACATAATGTGACTGTCGTGACTTGGTGGTTTTGTTATGGAAATGGACCATGACACTGCAAACACAGGGCGAACACGGGGCCCGGATAAGGCAGATTCTCATGAGAGAGCTTCAGAGTCTGTATAAAACAGAGCCATGTCAAGCAACAAATCGACCAAGGCACTCAAATGAAAAGCAGTAAAGTGAAAACATGGTCAGCAACACACACAGTTGTTGGGTATGTGGCAATAAAAGACCATAAATTTCCTGCTTTACTCTTTTCATATGCTAGGTCTGTTTGCAGCAGAAACAAATGAAACTGATAGAAAATTAGGAAAAAATGAGAAATCTCCCAAACTCATCTCTTGTTTACAGAAAAAATGTGGGTGGGTGAGGGGGTCAGCACTGTACAGTTGGAAAAATGATGTCATTGGTTTCTTGAGGGCTTGTGAAAGGAGGTCATAATACTGTCACATGAGGACTGTGACACAAGAACAGCTGTTCAGTCCAACATATTCCTTTTGTCTTTCCACGGCTGCTGAAAAGACTAAGCAAAAGTCTACAAGGCCCAAGATGAGTCCATACATGTCGCATCAGTAATACAATCAGAATCATTTCAAAATTTTGTAACATTGAAGCCACATTGTTGCAAAGTGAGGTCAACTGGGTGTCATTCTGCTTCTTCACTTAGAAACTCAAGAAGTATTCTTGTACTTATCAATGAAAAGGCTAAATCTATGCAAATCCCTGACCTCCTTCACAAGACTAGTAAAAGCGGAAGACAATTGGCAATCACGGCATAATTTTCTTATGTGAATCCTTAGTACAATGTGGAGGGAATAAAGAAGAAGGCTCATCGGAGACGCTATACATCAAGGAAAGACGATCATATTGAATGATCAAGCTATCTGTATATCTTTTCAGAATGCACACAAAGAAACAAATACATCTTTGACTACCCTTATAATCACATTATGGACCAGTCAGTACAATACAAGCTTCAAAACAAAGCAGAAAACAACACACAGCTAAAGGGGGTATTCAATGCTGCTGATAGTCCTTGGTAACTGCTGAGCTCTGTAATTTGAAGCTTTCCTGTGAGTCAGTACTTTGAGCTGCCCCCTGCTGCCACAAATACATACATAAATCCACATGTAACATACAGACAACAAAAATCTGCTTTAGTGTATATGCACTCCTGAACAAAATCTTAAGACTGGGAGAAAAAACACAAGTATTTGTATTTCAAGCTGGCAGACCGTAGCAAGGTTGTAAGTAAAGTTTCAAAATCCAAAAAAGAAGACAAAAGGAGCAAGTGACAAAAATAGAGAGTAGGCAATTTAAACACAGGCTGTTCATTATCTGATCAAAAGACCACAGCATTAAAAAGCCAAAATCTGCTAAAAAAAATCTGATTTTCTTTCAGGCATTAACACTGTCATGACCTCCTGATGGCAAAGCAAAAAGTCATTCTGTCTTTGAATGTGGCAGAATCGTTGAGCTGCCCAGGCATGGCCTCTTGCAACATGCCACCGCTGCCAAAGTTGGACACAGTAGGACAGTCATTTAAAAAATTTCTAAAAAGATCCTGAGGGCTATGGGACAAAAAAGTCAAGTGGCAGAGCCAAACAAATTTCACCTGCACTGAAGTGGAGGATCCGACAGGGTGTCCATGAAAACGCAGGCCAATCCTCGGCCTAGTTTGAGGCCCTTACTAATGCTGACTGCAGTCCAGTAACCATAAGATGACATCTGTGAGAAGGGCTTAAAGAACAAAAACATCTTGAAAGGCCACATCTCAACCCACACCACAAACCTGTCTGTTTGGACTTTGCAAGGAAGCACCAAACCTAAGACATTGAAAGGTGGAAGAAAGTTTGATGAGGAAAAAAAATTAACCTGGACGGTCCTGATGGCTTCCAACGTTACTGGTGTGACAAAGTGAGGCTACTGGAGATGTTTCCCATGTGGATGAGGCTCCACTGAAATTGCTTTTTCCCTCAATGGAACAATGGAACATAAAATGGCGGCTGGCTATGTAGAGATGTTTCAGTGGGCATCCCTCTGGACCAAAGGCTCTGGCTCTTTCAACAGGACAACGCTGCCTGATGAAGGACTTCTTCCAGGAGAATAATGTTGCTCTTTTGGACCATCCTGCATATTCACCTGATCTAAATCCCATTGAAGAAATTTGGGGATGTATGGCAAGGGAAGTTTACAAAAAGGGACATCAGTTCCAGACTGTAGATGTCGTTCGTGAAGCCATCTTCACCATGTGGAGCAATGTTCCCACAAGTGTCCTGAAAACACTTGGATCAAGCATCAAAAACGATAGGAACAAGAATGGTGGGGCTACTCACTACTGAGTCCTTTTTGACACTTTTGTTCTGTTTTTGGGTTTTTTGGGCTATGGTCTTAAACCTTAAATCAGCTGATGAACAGCCTGTTTGAGTTTAGATGCAGTTTTCAATAAATTGCCTACATTCTATTTTTTGTCTTACTCCAGTTTCTTCTTCTTGCATTTTGAAGCTCTTCTTACAATCTGGTTGCAATATACCAGCTTAAAATGTGAATACAGTGGTACCTCGGACAGCGAACACTTCTGACAACGAAAAATTCTGATACCAAAGAAGAAAATCGGCAAAAAGTTGAACCGCATAACAAAAAAAATTTGCTCAACGAAAGAAGACGTGTCTACGCCCGGGTCACATATGCATCACTTCCGGGTCTCGACAAGAATGACTCAGAAGTTGGAGCATGCTAGCGAAACAACACTGCCTCACCATCGGCATCTATGAATCAGCTAACTCCTCAATGCAGAACCCGACAGCGTGGTCCTGTGTTTCCTAGCCTCTGCCATCGTTCGGTAACTCCACTCCGGAACCGGTTATGTTGTTAGCCGTAGCCGTAGCCCGGGCGGCGCCATGTCGGTGTGTCGGGCCGGGCAACGGCATGTTGGGCCGGGCAGCCCCATGTTGGGCCGGGTAGCCCTGTGTCGGCGTGTCGGGCCGGGCAGCGCCGTGCTGGCGCGTTGAGCCGGGCAGCGGACACGGCACTGCCTGGGCTGTGTCAACATGGCTAACAGCTGTTAGCCGCCTGTGTTAGCAGCCCAGACCTGCCCGGGCCGTGTCGACACGGCTAACAGCCGTTAGCCACCTGTGTTAGCAGCCTCTGCCTGTGTTAAGAGCTGGCAGTTCCTTTGTCTGGAGTTGTTTACAGCAGAGGTCCCCAACCCCCGGTCCGCGGACCGGTACCGGTTCGTGGACCATTTGATACCGGTCCGCGAACAAAATATTTCATGGTACAAATTATAGTTTTTTTTATTAGAGCTTCCGGATCTTATTTTGAAAACCACTGTTTCCGCCTTCGCCTTACTGCCGCACTTGACTCTTGCATCATTTCACACATTAGCCCTTGAAAAAAATGAGTC
>JAQQAE010016215.1:0-11823 GCA_029823295.1 Pseudamia nigra
ACAAACCTCTCTTATCTTTTTAAATGGGTGAACTTGCACATTTTTACGTTGCCCAATACTTATTGGCCCCACTGTACGTCCATCTGACTGGATGCAACCGACATCATCTTTGATGTATTCACAGCAGAAAATGGTTCATAAAAAGTCAAATGAAAAAGAACGCTTACTAGTAAGATTCTTAATATTTAAACAATAAACTTGGTATATTAACTCAATGATAGATTTGCCAAAACAGCAACAAACCTCAAAATCACAAGGTGTTTAAACAGACATTGACAATATGCTGGATAATTTCAAAAAGCAGGCCTGGCAGTGATGTGCATGGTTGGAATTGTACCTGACTGAGCTAGACAAACTATTTGTCAGTGTGTAATGACATGACAAGTCGATTAAAGAGCTTTGTTACATTGATGCTATTTTTAACAGTGGATTTAGAGTTAATTACCAAAAAAGCAGCCCAAAAGCTATAACATTAACTCCTTGTACATAGGACTACCCAGTATGTTGTGCACTGCATGGAAATATGGACTACATTACATATCACCAAATTTTGTTGTTTACAACACTGTATTTTTCCATGTGGCACAGATGCAAGCAGTGTGTTCATTACTTGTCATCTTGCTGAGAGTCTTACTTTTGCTCTAATAGGTTAAACTTTAAAAATGTTACATGATGACATTTTGTATTTTATGTACCAATATTTGTGTCAAGCGCTACAAGCAGCTCTATTGTTCAATGAAATATTTTTGAACAAATTAACATTTTAGCTCTATATTTATTCTGTTTGCAATAGTTACATTTTGATATTTTATATACACAATATGTTACATGATGAACTGAAAATGACAAAAAAGAAAAATCTGCATAATTTAACATGTTCAAGAGATAGCTCTTCCCACAGGGTCATTATATACAAACTGTTCTATTCATCAAGTGTTAAGTTCTTAAAACGCTATATCATGTTGAGGAAGTTCACAGGCACTCAGGAATGACAGTCAAGAGATAAAAACAGCTGCCTCACCTTAAACTCATCCATGATCTTGCGAATGCCCTTGCCACGGGCTCCAATAATGCGTGCATGGACCCTGCTGTCCAGGGTGATGTCCTCAGAGATCATCTCCTCCAGCTCATCAACAATAGCCTGGATGGCATCACGTGCAGCTATGGCTTTGTGCTCATACCCTGTAATAGTAATCTGATCCTGTGCAGGGAAAGAAACCACGGCAGGGATTTTCAGAATATCTATGCATGTATAACATCAAGACAATTTAGCACCACCTGCTGTATCAATACTGTCACATCTGTACTTAAAATGGAACGGCAATTCAAATTGTGTAGGTGAAATTGTCTACCTGGTTTTCATCATTCTTCTCTGGGAACTGAATGTTAACATCATGCTCAGTGCGGATGTTTGTAATAATGGCGCCCTTGCGGCCAATGATTTTGGGGTGATACTTGGGGTCCACAGTGATGGTCAGCTTGAAGCTCCTGAGTGCCTGCACATAAGGAAACCGCAGTCTGGGTTAGTAGGTCTGCTTACTCTACTGCTGAATATGAATATGTGGTCTTAAAGGAAAAGTCAATAATTAAATCCTCTTGTCTTTCAGTATTATCAGTGTGCATTTTAAGTTTACCTCAAAGAATGCAAATTTGAATGCTGTGAATCATCTTTAAAAACCCTCCCGAGTAAAACTGAAAGAGAATGACTTCAGACACATCCAAGCAGTACTGACCCGATCCTCCTGCTCGGCCTGCAGCTCTTTCACACGCTCTAAGAGACCTTCTTTGGCGCGCTCAAGGTGATTTGCCAAGCCGGTGATGGAGATTTTATCAGACTGCTGCTCAGGTGCAGGCACTTGAATATTAACCTGAGGGCAAAACACACAGGCTATTCCAAATTCAAAGTAAAATCCAACACTTGTTTATTCCTGTCCCACCACAGAATCGGAGAAAGCACATACCTCAAATTCATCCATCATCTTACGAATCCCACTTCCTTTCTGTCCAATGATGTATCGATGAAGCTCAAAAGGCACTTCTACCTCAATGGTAACAGGAACCAAGGCCTTAAGAAAAGATCACATTTCAGCAAAAAGAAGCAGCAGCTATCGAATGAGGGAAAACACTAACAGATTCTAACCTTCAGTGCTTCCACGGCACCCTCACACCGCTCTTTGCGACCAGAAATCACAATCACGTCACACTTCTTGGGTGCATTTGGATCAACAGTTTCCTTCACTTCTCCATTGGCCTCTCCATTCTCTTGAACTGGAGCCTCTGCAGGAGAAGCTGCTATAAAAAAGGCACAAGCAAGGATTGTGAGAAAAATATTAGTTATAACCCCAACAACAAATCATGAAACTCATTTTCCAGGTAAAGAGAATATTTTGATCTGTAATACAATTAAGAAGTGGAGACCCAATCTGCTTTGGCAATTTATTAAAAGGGTATTCAAGCTTCTCCAACGAAAACAATAATTAAAAAAAATAAAAAATTGTGTTTTACCTTGAGGGTCCTCACGTTCTGGGAACTTAATCTGTACATTGTGGTCTCTGGTGATCTGCTGGATTCGTGATCCCTTGGGACCCATGATGGAGCGGTGGAACTTCTGAGGTATCACACACTCAATAGTCACTTGAGCGTCCTTGGAAATAAGAGTAAAGATAAAAATCAGACAGACACACACATACACAAAAACAGACAATTTCTCCAAGGGGAAAAAAAATCCACTAACCAAGTCCTCAACAATCTCTTGCATGCGCTTTTTGGCTGCCTCCACACATTCTTTGGCTCCTTTAAGGGTGACCCTCTCACTCAGAGATCCTGTGCGAGGGAAGCTCACCATTACACCTCCGTACTCATCAGCAAGGTCCCTGAGCACTTGACCGCGACGAGCAACAAAGTAGCGATGATGCTTTGGATCAACACTCATAGTATCCTCAACAACATTGTCCTGGAACCAAACAGCAAATTAATTTCGTATAGAGGCATAGACTGAAAAAAAAAAAAAAAAAAAAAAAAAAAAAAACACCTTGGCTTGCTACAGCCTATTGTGTCCACAGCTCATTTGGAGTCTTACCAAACTCTTGATGAGTTGCTCCAGCTCCTTCTGAGCCTCCTGCACTGCTTCTTCAGTGCCAACCACAGTGATTAGCTCCTGGTCTTTGTCTTCAGCAGTAGGGAAAATGATCCTGGCCCCTGTGCTGTCACGAACCTTGCGGATGTTTCCACCGCCTTTCCCAATGAGGAACTTGTGGTACTCTGGCTTTGCACGCAGCTCAGCGGTGTGACTCTTTGTTTGCTGCGTAGGAAGATTCACCCAACACGTATTACAAATTAACTGGATCACAACAGCAAAAGTTGTTTTTAAAAATCAAATAAAGTATTAAAGAATTCTATTGTGGTCACAAAAAAAACTGAAAGGTCCCCTTAATTTCAATTGTTACCATGAAGTGTCATTGAAGCGTCATTCAGATCCAACTCATTTTGTATGGAATTGAGATCCCAGTTTGAGTGGAATTAAAATTGCACTAGTCAAACCTTTAGGAGTTTCAGACAGAAAGCCCAAAACAAGGTTTCTATTTATTATTACAATGTAAAAATTTTGTCTGGTTAGTTTTGCCCTCATGCTGCCATTTTTAGGGAGAACTGGGAGGTTTCACAACTGTAAACTGGTTAAAAAAATAATAAAATAAAAATAAAAAAAAACTGCAGAGTCCTAAAATCCAGACCCACCAAGGTGGGTGTGAAAGCATTTATGAAGAGGTGGTCTAGGTCTGAATTAAACTGAATCATATATTTCAAGTTGATTCAAGACTTAAGACACCTGGTTGGATGACTCAGGTTGCAGTATGTGATTGTCAACCATTGAGAAAAACAAGTTCTACAGGACAAATCGGCTGCTATGGTAGATAGAGATGAGAAAGCTTTTAGAGGGAATATGGTACGACTTCAAAACTTATCAGTGTAGACTAGTATGAAGAGCCGATGCAAATATATCAAATATCATAGAAAATCATCCACTCCCAAAATTATGAAGTGAAACAGACTAATAAAGTGTGTACAATGCCATTATAATGTGAACTTTGATTTGCACTTTCAAGTGTGAAAATGCCATTAATGGAGTTGAACTAAACCTCAAGGGACAAAAAAAAAAAAAAAAAAAAAAAACTATAAAGACATATTCCAGCCTCACATTTTGAGACTGGCTCTCCACATGCATTCTTTTGTTCTTATGACAGCATAAAAAGTCACTGAAAGGCAGTTCTCAGTTGAATGAGGCACAGAAGCAGCTCTTTGCCTTCCAGCCTTCTCTATTCCACACCCATTCAACAGCTGCCAGTTCAGTAAGACCAACACAAGTTCAGTTTTTTAGTAGACATTTATACAAACCTTCTCCTCTGCTAAGGCAAGCAATTGCTGTTTGGCCTTTTCCACCTCCTCCACAGTGCCTCGAATGGTGACCTTATCAATCCCTGAGCCTTCAGTAGGGAAGTGGATGTGCACACCACCGCACTCCTCCATAATGGAGCGTACCAAACGGCCCTTTGACCCAATCAGGGAGATGTGCAGCTTGGAAGGAATGGACACCTCGATCTCTGTGATGTTTGCCTGGACACAGAAGGACGCATTAGGTATTCACAATCAAATATTGCATTGGATCACTGTCTCCTCTTACCAGCTCTTTCTGAATGGCCAAGATACGATTTCGAGCAGCCTCACAGTTTGCCTTCTTCCCGGTAATAACAATCATCTCTGAGTTGCTGTTCTCTGCAGGGAGGTCAATTTTTGTGTTTGTTTCCTCTCGAATCTAGAGGGGAAATAAACACCTTGTCAAACAGTCTTCAATCAAGTAATCCTGGGCAAAATAGTAACTACACAGTACCTTCTTAATGTTAGAGCCTCCTTTTCCAATTATGTTTCTGTGAAACTGTTTGAAGATTGGAACTGAGACAGAGTAGCTGTTCTCCACCTGGTCAAGGAAAACAGGTAAACAGTTAAGCTTTAATTCTGACTAATAAATATAAAATAGGACAAAACACCTATACATTTACACAGGAGAAAAGAAGTTAAAACTCACCATTTCAGCCACTATCTTCTGCATAAACTTTGAGCATTTTTCCACCTCAGTTCTTGGGCCTCTAAGTTGAACAATGTCACTTTTTTGTGCTGGGTCAGGAAAATTGATGATGACCTACAAGACATTAGAGCTGATTAAATGCAAGACTCATTTCAGACAAAAAAAAAAGAAATACCGAGTACCAATAGTTCTGACTCACCTCTGGGAATTTGTCACGCACTTCTTTTATCTTCTCCCCTTTTTGGCCGATGATGGCTCTGTGAAAACGCTGTTCAATGATCAGGTCCTTTGTACGCTCATTCTCCTGTGTCAGACAGTGGAGTTTAATTAGTAATAGCACACTGGGGTCTAATTAACAGCATCATACATGTGTTGGGAACTCGAGTTTGCACTAACCATGCGTGACGCAAGCTCAAGCAGCTCCTTCTTGGCTTCCTGGACACCCTGAGGATCCCCCTCAATACGAATCAGATTGCTTTTCTCATTGTCGGGAGGGATGCGGACAGTTACTTTGTGCAGCTCTTTGATACGGTTAACTAAAAATCACACACACAAAAAATACCATAGTTATAGAAAGAAGTAGCTCTTGTCTTTACAAAAACAATGCAGTCCATCAACACCTTACTCACTGTTCACGCCTCCTTTTCCAATCAGATGCCTGTGGAATTTTGGATCAACACTTATCTCTGCATAGTCCATCCGGCTCACCTTTATAAAAGTACAGAGACGTTAAAAAGCTCAGTATGAGTCACATATTAATGTGCTTTACTCTGCATTTACCATTCAACCTAATCCCACAAAGGCTTGCTCTAGTTGCTAGCACAGAGCCCTGACAATCAGTGCCTTTTATGGTTAAATTAGGTCTTCATTTTAGGTTGTTGCATAATTGTACAGATCGCATCTTACCAAATCGGTAACAATTGCTTCAATCTGGCTCTGCACCATCTGTACATCTTTGGTGGGTCCCTCCAGGGTGATCTTATCTTCTCCCTCAGTGAACTCGATGTGCACCTGCATGCAAGAGACAATTTTTTAAATTAATTTTAAAAGAGATTCAAAGAGTTTTTAAACTACTGTAATTAACATGAATCCATCATACAGCAGACCTTGGGCATTTGTTGGGTAATCTTGGCCAAGTTTTGTCCCTTCTTGCCAATAATGAAACGATGAAGCCAAGAAGGAGCTGAAACCGAGGAAACAGTGTAGCTGTTTGCCTGCAAAAGGGAATAAAAAAAATTTAAGTCTCTTCCTATCACTGTTTACACAGTTCTGAGTGTCACCCCACCATAAAATCATTTTACCTTGGCATAAACTTCAGTGAGGGCCTGACCAAGACGGTCCGGCTCCCCACGAAGGATGACTGTTTCTGAGCTGCTGTCAGATGGTGGGATCTCAACCGAGACACCAGTTCTATCCAGAATCTCCTGCAGGGTGTTTCCCTTGGGGCCAATCACATATTTGTGCTGAGACTTCTTCACTTCCACTGCAATAGTAGTGGCATTCTTCTTCTGCAATACAAAAAAAAATAAAAAAATTCTCAGTTTAATTTTATGAGTCAACAAGTAGTTCAAGTTTTTTTGAAAGAATGGACTTGTTTTAGTGTTGGCGTTTTTCCTCAGCATTATGAAGAAAGCCCTATATTAGTGAAAATAAAAAGTGTACATATTAAAGTTTTAAGCAACATTGTTTAACCTTTTAAACTGAAATGTAATGAACTGGTATTTTTATTAGTTTATTTGGCAGGGACATTGTACCCAAATAAAACTTCTGCAAATGTACCAGATTTATCCAAAAGGTTATTTTTAATCTGCAGTCCCTGTACAGGCTTGTGCCATACCTTGTCTTCATAAATCTTCTTGATCATAGCCACAGCAAGGGCCACCTGATCTTTTTCCCCAGTGATGACAATCTCAGTTTTGTTCACACTTGGAGGGGGGACGTTAATGCGGGCACCGGTCTCCTGCATCATCTCTCCTACAAGCTTATTGTAGGCACCGGTGATGAATGGGTGGTACACCTTATCAATGTTCACCCTCTCCACAGCACGCTTGTCCTAAAGAGATACGACAAGGACAAATGAAAACATGTTCAATACCTTCCACACACAAGCAGCTTTAGAAAGTGAAAAAAGTCTGTGTCTACCTGCTCAGCAGAGATCAATAAGATCTCATGCTTTGCCTTCTCCAGGCCCTCCTTGGTACCAGAGATCTTGATCTGGTTGCTAGGGTCATCAGGTCGTGGGATCTGAATTTTGGTGGCAGTCTTGAGCTCAAGCTCCTGAAGCTTCTCCCCATTTTTGCCAATGACAAAACGATGGTGTTCCTTGGGGATGGCAACAGTAGCGGAGGCCTATTGGGGTTCAAATGTATAATTAGCATGTATGACTATATACCCACTCATTTTCAAGATTTTATTAAAAATTAACAAAGCCTTAACCTGAGTCTGCAGTCGGGACACAATCTCCTTCCGGGCCTTCATCACGGCATCTAGTTTTCCAGACACCATGATGGAGAGACCCTGATCTTTTGCCAAGGAGAGTTCCAGGTGGGCTCCGGTCTTATGCATGATGTCCACACAGACCTTCGCTTGGTCTCCTTCCCCAAACTGGTTAAGGTCCTTGTACTTGCGCTCTTCTAGCGGCACATGAAAAACCTGGTTTATGTAGAAAATAAACCAGTTTAAGTTAATGTGAAAGAATGTTGCTTCATAAGAGTAAATGTTCTTGGTTGAGTGGTGGGTATAAGTTTTATAAAAACAATATAACATTTTTCCACACACATCCTCAGGCAAAAGGGGCTGGCCCAAACAGACAGCATCTCAACAAAGTAAGCTTCATTAAACTAGTCACACAAGATGTTAAGCTACAAAAGCAGACAAAAAACCCTTTAAGCAAAGAACACTGAAGAAAAGTAAGCAAAGCAAAATGAATTCAAACAAGAAATGAGCCAAAAGCAAGCAAACGTGATGAAAATACTTGATAGTAACTTAAGTAGAACTAAATATAAAACCAGTCACAGCTGTAAATCAAAAGGAATTACTTCAAGCACACAGCAAGGCAGTATTATCACTTACTCTCTCCAACTTACACCCTTTTTACTGTAAAAGGAAGCCTAGTCTAGTTGTGACATCTCATCTCTGATTACAAGCCTCACATGGACTCGACTTTTGGAAGTTCAAGACATCACAGAGTTTCTTTAGGTTTCAGCATGATGTGTTAAGACCATTATGGATGCAATTTAAGACATTTCAGGTCCACACTGCCAAAAAGTACAAAGGATATGAAGGAAAATCTTTTTTGGACTTTGGTGATACTCCCAGTGAGGACACTAAACAATATTAGATGATGGCAGACTGGCAGCATTAGCCTCATTTCTGGCTTTCTATGCAATACTAATGTCTTTATACCCTTGAACCACATCACACCAAGTTTGCACTGAACTACATTTAGATTCCTGCAAGATTAACAGAAACAATTCAAAGAGTTTTACTTTGTTTTTGATGAGAATACTAATAAATTCTGATCATGTTGCACAGACAGCAATTATTGGATAAATGTTTCCCAAAAACACATCTACAAAAAGCAGAACTAAACCTACTTTCATTAAAAAAAAATAATAATAATTAAAAAAAAACAAACAACACACATACACACACCAACAACAACAACAACACACACGCACACCTGGAAAACCATTACCGTATTTTCCAGATTGAAAGTTGCGTTTTTTTGTATAGTTTGGCTAGGGGAGCGACAAATACATCGGAGCGACTTGTATTTTGAATAAATTTGACTATAGGGCGTTTGTCACACTGACAGCCACTAGAGGAGGGGAGCCACGAGCTCTCCCTTCTGGCATGCAGTGCAGCTCAAGCGCACAGGCATGGCCACACGCTTGAGCCCCGAACAAATGTGACCTGTTCTGCAGAGCGACTAATACACATTTTTTTCTTCTTCATTATGCATTTTTTGGCTCGTGCGACTAACATACTGGAGCAACTTATCACCCGGAAAATACGGTACATACCTACAAATAATCAAATATCATTGATTTTTTTTTTTTAATTCAGTTTTCTGAATTTTAGTGTTAAAAAGGTCGTAGAAATCCTGCAAATGAGGGTAACTTATGTATACCAGACCAAGCTCCCAGCCTGGGTCGGAGCCGTGTTGATTTTGTGTATAGAGTTAACCCAGGTTGGCAGACCCCACTTGGCCAACCAGGTGAAGAGGGTCAAATCAATATATGTCTTAATGATTTTGGAAATAGGACATGTCTTCAGTCAATAGAAAACTAAATGGCCCTGGTGTGAGTATGCCGCAAGGTTGCATTAGAAAACGAATAACTGAAGGAGAAAGACACAAATGACCATTACTAATGAGCTAAACTGAGTATGTTGTACCTGGGTGATAACTGAGGACTTGAGAGGACGAATCTTTGAAGCCCAGGCATTGGCAGTTTCCTGGGTCCCCTCATGTGAGGCCGCTTTCTCAGGAAGAGGTGGGAAAGCTTCCTTGTAAGTAGGAAGTGCATCCTCCTCTTCCCCAGCAGTGGGTCCTGCTCCAGCAGCTGAACACAAAAGAGCACAGGCACTTATAGTTTATTTGCCAACTAGGCGCAAACTCAAAATACACAAAGAATATGTACTTTAGTACTAATACTCACCACCACTCTGCTCTGGCAAGAGCCCGTTACGGTGCTCATTGAAGCTTTCCTGCGTAAGTACAGCGACTGAGCTCATGGTCAAAATCCCACGCTAACACAGAGTCCGAGTGTGCCACTGAAAGGAGAGTTTACATCATTTAGAAAAGCTTGCCGACACTGCAATAAACAAAACAGGAGCAGCAAGCAATTATTTATTATTTTCAATGTTCTTTCCGCAGTTTGACTGATGCAGTGGAGACAGGAACAAAAAAATGGTGGGATGGGGAATGACATGCTGCAAAGCATGGGATGGGACTTGAACCTGGGTCTCTGCAATAATGGTGCGTTCCAGCTGCACTCCGAAGTCGGAATTTCCAAATTCCTAGTGACAAATTTTAACGAGAACACTGCTGAAGCCAGAACTCCAATTTGGAAAGTCAAAGCAACCCAACCAACCTCAACTTAATGGCTGCTACTCACACCAACTGAATAAAGCGCACCAATTTCTGTTTTATTCATCTCATATTACATCATCATGCCCATAACACTGTTTAATTTTTATCCATTACACATTACTACAGTCTATGTGTAAAAGACCACATGCAGTTGTTATCATGTAAAGTGCACATTTCTTTGGAAGTCATCTATATTCCAAATGAGCCGACTACCCAGTAGGCATTCATTTTTCCAACTTTGGAGCTGGAACGCGATCAGCTCGGAGTTTGCGTCACTCCTAGTCCCAAGGTAAGTGGAATGCATGATAAGGCCTGAGCCTATGCGGTACACTCTACCACAAGCCACTGATGCATCCATTTCATTTTTTGTTCCTGTAATGATCAGTTCATACCAGAAACAGTGGTGTAACAGCAGTGAAACCTAGACTGAATCTGAGATACAAAAACGCCCGTGGTCTGGAGTTTTGTTTCCATTTTCTGTCACGAAACCCACACCTGCTACTTGTGTCAACCTTCTGCCACGTTAGCTGCACTCTCATAATGTCATGAATTTAGCAAGGCTCATTTAGCACACGTACATTTTAAAATATGTTATTCACAGAAGTCATATCACTGTGGTTAATGATATGAATTACACTGCCTAGCCAAAAAAAAAAAAAAAGTTACACTAATATTTCGTTGGACCACCTTTAGGTATGATTACAGCACACATTCACTGTGGCATCTTTTTGATAAGCTTCTATAATGTGACAGCATTTATTTCCATTGAGAGTTGCATTAATTTTTTGCCAAGATTTTGTATTGATGATGGGAGAGTTGGACCACTGCACAGGCTCTTCTCCAGCATATCCCAAAGATTCTCTATGGCGTTAAGGTCTGGACTATGGAGACCAATCCATGTGTGAAAATCATGTCTCATACTCCCTGAACCACTCTTTCACAATTGGAGCCTGATAAATCCTGGCATTGTCATCTTGGAATATTTCATGCCATCAGGGAAGGGAAAAAAAAAAAAAAAAAAAAAAATTCCATTGATGGAATAACCTGGTCGTTCAGTATATTCAGGTGGTCAGCTGACCTCATTCTTTGGACACACAACATTTCTGAACCTAGGCCTGACCAACTGCAGTAACTCCAGATCATAGCACTGCTCCCACAAGCTTATACAGTAGGCTCTAGACATGATGGGTGAATCACTTCATCTGACCCTCTTCTTACCCTGTTGCCCCACGACTCTGAAACAGGGAAAATCTGGATTCATCAGACCACATGACCTTCCATTGCTCCAGAGTCTGATAACTGTTTTTCTTAGGGCTACACAGCTGTTTAGTCCTAATCCCTTGAGTTTCCTTCTCATCATGCGTTTGGAAATGCTCTTACTTTCACTGTTAAAACATAGCCCTGAGTTCTACTATTGTTTTTTTATGATTTGATTTCACCAAACATTTAAGTGATCACCATCATTTAAGATTTTTTTCTGACATTTCTTCCTCGAAGATGATGGTTCCCCACTATCCCTCTAGTTTTAATAATACGTTAGACAGTTCTCAACTCAATGAGTAGTTTTAGTAATCTCCTTAGATGTTTTCTTTGCTTGATGCATGCCAATAATTTGACCCTTCTGAAGCAGATTAACATCTTTTCCACA
>JAQQAE010016216.1:0-11823 GCA_029823295.1 Pseudamia nigra
ATGCTGGTATAGTACCGTTTTAAAAACTCTAGTACCGCGGTACTATACTAGTACCGGTATACCGTGCAACCCTAATTGAGACCCAAACACAAAGCATCAAATCAACATCAGTCAGTTCTTAGACAGTACAAAGCAAATTTATATTAATGACTAATAAAATAATCTAGAAAATTAATGAGAAAAATAAGCAACAAAGTGAACAAAAATGGAACCACTCCAAAATAAACAGCAGAATCAAAAAATGTTTCAAAATAAACAAATAATCATGAGATGTAGAAAAAAAACATCAAAATCAACAAAATTGAAGAATGTACCCTCCAAATGCAAAAAAAGGAACAAAATAATCTACAAAATGAGCACAATAATTAAGAAAATGAACCAAGATGAGCAAAATAAGCACGAAAATAAACAGAGTCAAACAAAAAAGGAAGAAAACAATCTTCAAAATGAACAAAATAATCCAGAGATTTAACAAAATTAATGGGTAGGAAGGGACAAAAATGAAGAAAAGGAAGAAAATAATTAAGAAAATTAGCCAAATAAATAACCAAAGAAATAATGAAAAAAGGAAGGAAATAATTTCCAAATGCACAACAATGAACACAGTGATCTACAAAACTAACAGAAATAAACAAATATTGAGCAGAATAATCAAGAAAAGGTGAACAAAATAGGCCACAAAGCAACCAAAGCTGAACAAAAAAGGAAGAAAACAATCCCCATAATGAACAAAATAATCCAGAGATTTAACAACATAATTGTCAGAATGAACAGAAATGAACAAAAACCAATTAAAAAATGAATAAAACAACTAAGGAATTTTCTAAAATTGCTTAAATTAACAAAATAAGAAAAAATGACAGAAAAGGAAATAAAATGACCTCCAAAAGCACAAAATGAACAAAATATTCTACAGAATGAACAAAAATGAGCAGAATAATCAAGAAAATGACAAAAGGTGAACAAAATTAAGCAAAAAAATGGCAAGAACTGAACACATGGAGCAACAAAATGAACAAAAACGGAAGAAACTAGTATCCAAAATTAATACAATAATCAAAATAATAAACAAAATAATTCACAAAATCAGCAGGATTTGACAAAAAATGATTCACCAAAGTAATTCACAAAATGAACAGAAAAAAAAAAAAATATATAGAAAATGAGCAAATATGAGAAAAATAATCACCAATATGAATATTAACAAACAAAAATGATCCAAGAAATGAACAAATTAATCACAATGAATCACATAATCTTCAAAATTAACAACAGAGGGCTATTATGAGCTCTTTTACCGAAGGGTAAAAACAGGTCACGAATAAGGGGAACAGCACCCACTTCTCCCCTGAAATCGACACGTGATCATCACGATGATGATTTTATATGAATGATAACTCTGTCTTTGTACAGGGGGGTGGGCTATCCTGCAAGTCCCCCCACATCCCAGCCTTGTTGGACAGAGCCTGAGGATGACGTGTCGTGTCCGAAGAAACCCCCCGGTGCATGAGGTGATTCTGTACAAAGACAGTGTTGAAGTGTTGAGACAAAACGACTTCAGTCCACATTTGTACCTGACCAACCTGACCCTCGAGGATGGGGGGCTGTACTCGTGCAGAGCTTCGTGGGATGCAGCCAGACGTACGGCATCCGTCGTGTCAGCCGGTGTCCATGTACAGGTTCTAGGTGAGACAGTTACTGAAAGGGTTGAGTTTGACACTGGTTATTTCTAGATTTCATGTGAACATTATTAGTCCAACACTTCATTTTCTGGGTTTCTGGTGAATTTTTGATGCAGCAGTCTGTTCCTTTTCTGCATGAGATTATAAAGGCTGCAAGAAGTGAGCAAAATAATCAAGAAAATGAATAAAAATTTTTCAACCAAAGTGGAAAGAAAGTGCTAAGTATTCAAATTTAGTGAAATAATTCACAAAATGAACAAAAATGAGCAGAAATCAGTAGCATGAACAAAATAGCCACTTGAATATAAGCTCACATAAAATAAGTATGAGAATAGAAATTTACCTTCACACTAAAGCAGAATAAACAAGATAAGGACTAAATTTGAATAAAATGAGCAAAAGTTTGCAAAACAAGCAACAAAATGAGTAAAATTGAATAAAATAATTATGAAAGTAAACAAAATTAACAACAGAAATAAACAGCAACATGAGAAAAATTAAGAAAATAAGCCATAAAATGAGTCAAATTTTGTGAAACAATTGTGAAAACAAAGAAAAATTAGTAGAATTAGCAGCAATATGAGTCCAACTTAACCATATAATCAAAAAATAAATAAAAATGAGCAAAATAAGGAGCAAAATTAGCAAAAATCAAGAAAATGATCAATAAAATGAACAAAGTAAGCAACAAAATGACCAAAAAGAATCAGAGAAAAAATGTGAGCAACATAACACCAAAATGAGTAAAACTTAGACCAACAATATTAGTATAAACTAATATAAGATGTATAATAGTAGATGTTTAATGTATTTTGTTCACCGCAAAATGTGTCATGTAAGCATTAAAATCAAAATTCACAAAAAGATGAAAAAAGATAAAACATTAACAGTACAAAATTAACAAAAATGAGCAAAACAATCAATAGTATGAACAAAATTGGCACAGATGCATTAACAGATGCAATAAGTATATGACTTAATAAGATTTAACTTTACAACATTGAATCAAAATGAACAAAATAAGCACTAAATCAACAACATGAAAAAAAATGAACAAAGTGTCCTTTAGAAGTTAACAAAACTGAACAGAATAATCAAGGAAATGACCAGAAATTAATAAAATAATCAGCTAAATGATCAAAAAGGACCAAAATAAGAAACAAAATTAACTAAATTGAGGAAAAACCCTGCAAAATACAATCAAAATGCACAAATCCACAATAGTAATGAACAATATCATTGAAAAATGGAACACATTTGATGGGAAGTACTTCTCTGTAATGGTACTAATATTGTGTTTAGAAATACTTCCATTTTGTTTGTGTCTTAGAGGTTCTGACGCAGCCAGTCTTGGAGATTGCCGACCAGGACAGTCCTGCAAGTTCAACACGTTTGCTGAGGCTCATTTGCCACGTCCAGTACAACGCCCCAGACCCCGCCCCTCCAGTAAAATACTACTTCTACAAGGATGACAACCCTCTGAGCACAGACGCCTCTCAAAATGATGTCAAGGTCCCATGGACCCCCGGCACATTCAGCTGCATGGCCACAGTGCCTCAGATGGGGGTTTCCATGAGGAGTGACCCGGAAACCTTTGAACAAGTTACAGGTTCATAGAAATCGAATATAACCTGCTGAACGGTCAGGATTTGATAGTGCTCTCAAACAACCACAGGGATCAAATTTACACAGAGCATCATTATTAGTCCATCAAAATGTCTTCTGTAATTGTATTAAAGGTCCCATATTGATGCTTAATCCAAATCTGAACAGTTTATAGATGTCTATTAAACTTAATAAGCACCTACTGTAGAACAGGGGTTCTCAAACTTTTTTTTTAACTTAGGGTCCATATATGAGGTCCAGAACAATTTCAACATCCTCCTACAAATAGAACTTGCTGAGATGTCCACAACATAATCAAGAAATAACAATGAAATAATAAACGCTTACCAAAAACAGCCTTTCATATAACTTTATCCATTCAGCAACAGCATAGACTGTTTGGCCTAGTCAGAAAAATGACACTGTTTGCCTGTAACCAATGCCTTGAACCTGAGAACAGAAGGTATGATTAACAAAATGAGGTAAAGTGTTCATTGTCACTCTTCATGATGGACACCGTGTCACAGCAAATCAGGCACATACAGCACATTTGTATTTTTTTACTGTTAAAATAAAAACCTTCATTTACAAACTTTAATTTTTAATTTGTATGATGATGATGATGTGTGACAAACACACCAAAAGTAAGAAATCAGGAAGGGGGCAAGCACTTTTTCACAGCACTGTAAGTTTGTTGCTGAAAATGTGAAGAATGAAGGCATATTCTTCTGTCCATTCCTCTTTCAATCTTTGTTTTCTTGAGTTGTCTTGGGCTAAGTTTGAAAATTACATCTTGTGGGTAAAATTAGCATACCTGGCAATGGTGGTCAGGTTATATATCAGCACCTAATACTTATCCGCAAGAGAGAGCAACCGAGAGAGAGAGAGAGAGAGAGAGAGAAAAGTAAGCTCTGGTCAGTCAGGTTACACCACATAAACATAACGTAACATGCATAACACTTTGAATTCAGTCCAACACTTTGAGGGGGGGGGGTGTTTTTGTGAGTTTTCCAGGGCCTTTTACTCTGTCACAGATGCCCTGATTTCACTGAAAGTATTTCTGCCCTCTTTTCATCAGAAAACACTGATTGATTGAACCACAGCTCATTTCCAAGGTCACCTGGGATCAGATTCTGACACAAGGAGTCTTTCCTAAATTGAATTTGAAGTTGAGAAACTTAAAATTTGAATTTCAAATTAAGAATTCTACTGGGTCATATGGGCCGGACTAACACGCTTTTGCTGGTCTGTGATTGGTTCTCACTTGTGGATGTCACAAGTTACACAAATTCAAAATGGTTCATTTTTCCTGTTGTCTAGCTTGTTGTGTGGATTTGTCAAAAATTACAGAACTGAACAAGCTCACATTCTCACACCTTTCATTTTACATCATAGATTTCACATAAACCCCAAAACAAATCACACAGATTCATTTTCACAGTATGGGGCCTTTAAGTAGTTCTCTTCACAAAGGAATGTCTCAAGTCATAGTCATGAGGTCTCAGCCTCTAACTGTGAAGTGCCTAGAGATAAATAGTGATTATGATTGGCGCTATACAAATAATAATTGAATTGAATTGCATTGAAATCATATCAAGAGTTTAATTAGTCATCACTTGTATGTTGGTCTCTGGTCAGATAACTGAAGTATCTCTAATAACACTACGTACAGTACATATCAGTCTACAATGAAGGTGAAAAAGTATCAGGGAAATATTTGTTTCAATCTTACTTTTTAAAACATTTCTAACTGTTAGAATTCATTTGACATATAAAATAAAATAAATAGAATTTCATAAAAACTTCTGAGGGTCAGTGCAAGGATGCACAGTGGCTGTTGGCTTGTACTGTAGGACTCCAGCAAATGGTCAATGTCAATGTCAAGTCTATGACATTAAAATTTGGTGCCCCTAGCTCTAGTAGTTTTGGTACTGTAGGTCAATATAAGTTTTTGCAATTATTAATGCTGGGACCTGATTAACATGCAATTTAAGGGATGGTTGCCATAGTTACCCTTCCCCCGACCCTGTCTACCCATGTGCCAACTTTGGTTATTTTGGTTAACCCCCACCCTGCTGAACTTCATTTGGGTAGGGGATAATAAAGACTTTGCCAGATGAATTTTTCAAAACCAGAACATTTGAATAGCTTAAGATGTATTATGAATGTGTAGTAAATGACTCATATTTCAACGAATGAACACAGGAACTTAATGTTCATTTTTACATGTTGTCCTGGTTTGTCTTTGAAAGTTGTTTCTGTGTTTTCTTAATGGCTTTATGTTTGTTGTTCTTAACTGGACAATTCATACTGAACTTATACAAAGGTACATACAGTCCATGAATATTAAAGTGATTGTTGTTCATATACTGTATGTGATCAAGATGGTGTAGATCAAGGTGTCATACATCCATCAGACAATAAAATATAAACAATGTAATCAGACAGCGTGCAGGTGATTATTTTCATTTTTTTAATTTTAGGGTAACTTGAAAAAAATATGATGATTAAATGAACATAATATTGTTACCACCAGTCTTTTACTTTTCAGACTTGTATACAAATACAGCTTTCAAGCAGTCCATAAGTATAGTGTAGCACCACCAGTATTTGGCCCTCATACAGATTTGGTCGAGCTGGAGCAGTGCAGCAGTTGAAGATGTCAGCAGCACTGACACAGTGACTCTATAGGCATCAGGCCTTGTCTGAGAAAAGCAAGAATCCAGAGAATATGCTGTCATCTTCACTGCTGGCATATGCCCCGTTCCAGTCTCTGAGAGTCTCCATCCATACCTGATCACCTGCCACCAACCGCAGCACCACCAGAGTGGATGCCTGGTCAATGTCCTGGCCATAGAGGGAGTCCCGTATCCTCACCCGGCGTGAACCGTTCACAACTAGCGTAGCTCGTAGTGGCTGATTGCGTACAGTGATGTGGAAGGAGAATACATAAACCCCGGCATGGACACATGTGAAGCTGTTAGAAGTGACATTGAAGTGGTTCTCATCATTGTAGAAAACCTTGTCAAACCGGATTGGGAACCCAGATGGAGGAAAGGACTTTCTCGGTGAGATGCCTACACTGAAGGCTGAGCGTTTCGGGGCAGTCCCTGAACCCTTAGCTCCTTTGAATCCACGAATGCCCCGCTCCCCTCTCATCCCAGGGTAACCTCTGTCTCCCTTTGGCCCAAGCATCCCTCTATTGCCTTGCAGTCCCTGAGGCCCTCTTACGCCTGGCTCGCCTGGTGGTCCAGGAGGTCCAGGATCACCTCTGACACCCACAGGACCTGGGGTGCCATGCTTACCATTTATTCCTGGAATGCCCATTCCTCCAGGGACCCCAGGAGGGCCAGGGTCCCCTCTGTCACCTTTTTGCCCTCTGTCTCCAAATGCACCACACTCCCCCTTGTCCCCCTTGTCCCCCTTTGGACCTGGCTCAGGGGGTCCTTGAGGTCCAGGTGGACCATCTTTTCCTGGCTCTCCTTTTTCCCCAGCAGTCCCATTGTGGCCCGGCTCACCTTTCTCTCCAGCATTACCTTTAAAGCCTTGCACCCCTTTTTCACCTTTCTCACCTTTTGGACCCACATCACCTGCATAAGAAAGGAAACTATGTCAGAAATTTAATCAGAAGCCATTTTAAAATAATATTGACCTTTTACTTCTAAAATAAACATTCATAAACTAATTAATAAACCTTTTTGTACATTAACATTAATAAATTAATAAACCTTTTTGTCCTGGTTTTCCTAGAATTCCTGGTGGTCCAGCTGGTCCACTGTTTCCCCTGTCACCTTTTTCTCCTAATAAAAAATGAATCATTGACAACATAATTAAAAACATCATGTGCAGATATGTGTTGTCATATCTGTCTTCCTTACATGTTCTTATTTTTTATTCTACTGTACTATTAAGCATATGTTGCTCTTATTTCTTCTTTGTGCTATGTTGTATTGTATTTTAATACTTTTTTCCTATAATCTATACTGAAACTCAAATCATTCATTCCCTTTTCTTCTGTGCTTTTATTGTTGATTTTGTGAAATGTTGTGTTTGTTCTGTCATGAATACAATGAAGCAAATTTGAAGACAGTAAGGCAGGGGTGCTCACACTTTTTCATCATGTGACCTACTTATAAAATGATAAGTAGCTCACATGATGTAGCTCAAAATGATCTACCTACTGGAAATTTGGTTTGACTACCGGTGACCCCCCCCCGGTAGTCACATAGGTGCTGCACATAGGTTGTTTGCTAATGCACAGTGACCTAAGTGCCAGAAAAAGTCAGATGTCATTTGACTGGCTGCTCTGTAAATCAATCAAGTGACAGAATGGATGATAGGCTGACGTCTATTTTTTTTTTTATGTCATGTGATCTACCCACACTACTCGACATATGGAGCACACCTGCTGCAAATCAATCAAGTGACAGGATAGTTGATAGGCTGATGTCTATTTTTTTTATGTCATGCGAGCTACCGACACTACCTTGGCGATAGACCGGTCGATTGCAATCGACGTAATGAGCACCCCTGCATTAAGGTATAGCCATCTTGAGCCTTGACAATTTTTTTACAAGTGCTTGTAGATGAAAAAGTTCAAGTTACAAACCTCCATGGTTATTGTGACAATCTGTAAATGATTCAGTGGTTATATTTATAGTGAATATGCATAGCTCTACATTACACTCACCTTTGTCTCCTCTAAACCCCATAGGACCACTTACACCTGGTGCTCCTGGTAATCCAGGTGCTCCAGTAAGGCCTTGGTCACCTGGTGTCCCTGTCAGCAAATGTAGCCACAAATTAAAATACAATTTAAATATACATCAAAGAATAGTTAAATAAAAATTAACAAGTGAAATTAATTACATTTTACCACTCAGTCTTATACCTGGCAGGCCTCGGTCTCCCTTTGGCCCCCTTGGGCCCCTTTCGGGAGGACAACACTCACAAAAATTGAAGTAGCACTCGTTGTAATCCAGTGTGTAGTTCTCAAGGCCAGCACCAGGGGGCTCAGTGTTCTCAGAGTAGTGCTGTTGGAAGACATGACTTGGGTAGGTGGTCCTGTCTGTGGTAGGCACTGGGTGGGGCTCCACAGGGGCGGGTGTGGCCAGTACCTTGAGCGTCTTGGGTACTGTGGCGATCACAGGGCCGTGCGCGGTGACCTGAGGGGCCGGCTTCTTGGTGTACTGGTATTTGGGCTTCTGTGTAGTCTTAGCCTCAGCACAGGATGCCACAGTGAGCACAACCACAACTACAGCCACAACCGTCAACTGACAGGAGAAAATCCTCATGGTTGACTGTGATCTGGAAACAGATGAGTTTACACACTATGCCTTTTTCTGTTTGTTTGTTTGTACGTACTCATTATAGTTCCCTTTTAGTCTACTCTCGACTTCACAAAAATGTCTACTGGTAAATAGAAATACACAGCCTGCTTTTTTCTGATCACTGATAAACAAATTCTAGTGCATTTGTCAAACATTGGATTGTTTTTCCTCAATTCTCCAGTGTCTCTTTTAGATATACAGTTGTCTTAATCAGGTGCTATTGGTGCCCTATTATGTCTACCTTCATTCAAACCTAATTAGATTTCTACTCCTTGGTTATTTATCAGTGAATTCAGTAGTTGGAATATTGTACTTGAACAGAACCTACACTATATCCCATGTTTATTGTCCATATACAATTAAACAGAATGGTATACAAATGTATATGTGAAATACATGATTTAACAAAGATAATTAGACTCACCCAGTTATGCATAAGTGGTATGGTCATTTATCCTCTCTAGTGGTGTCTTGGAGGCAGCACCAACAGCCCCAGGTCTCTCTGATATCTCTGCCAGCCTTGAGCGAATGGACATCCCCACCAATGAGAGTGTTTGCTGGAAGCACAGGGGGAGGTCTGAAATCCAACTACGGCAGACTGGAGCTGACCCAAGTAGAACCACTGTGCTGTGGCCCATTCTCTGTACCCCTGTTGTGTAGAAAGGTGCTTTTGTGACACGGGATACAGCACCCGCCAGGAGCACTCTCTCGCTGCATCTGGCGAGGAGCAAAGGCCGTGGGGCAATGGGTCACCCGATATGGGAGGCATTGCTCCAAAATCCAACCAACTACCTTGGCTCTTACGGTGGGACAAAGCCAAGAAAAGAGGGTCCCGTGACAAGGGCCTGTGCACGACAACAGCCTTTTTTATGCGTAAGTTTCGACAACATTCTGCATGTAGCTGCAAATACAGAAATATGTTTTTACTGGTCTTACACTTGAAAAACTTACAGACTGGCAACTCTATACTGTATGATATTAGCATCATATTACCATTAATATGCCAAAGTCAGCTTATCCACCAGTTAATTTAAAACGACTTATTACCAGATGTAAACTGGCACATAACACAGGGAGGTATTTACAATCTACTTGCACTTGGTGACCATCCAGAGGAAAGTTTTAGCCTAAGGAGCTCTGATAGTCTTCTCACTCAACAGTTGCTAAATCTGAGCTGTTTGTTAAAGGAACCAGCTTATTGTCAGTTTGGTTGACATGGTTTCCCATCACAGTGGGCAAATGTCTGCACATGAGCCCCTGAGACTGTGAAAAGTCACATTTGCTATGATTCATGTTCTGTGGCTGGACAATGACTCATTCTTATGGTGTAACACGAGAGCATCAGGTTTTTGCAGAAAAGTGATTTTCTGGTACCTGTCTCGTTGAAACTCTCGACTTGCCAGTGACAATGAATGTTTGAGCAGTGGACATGCCTCGCTTGTCAAAGACCTCAAGTCCTCAGAGAGATCCATGTCAAGCTATGAGTGAGCAGGAAGAGGGGAAATGAAAACTGTGAAACAGAGAGGGCCGCTGGTGAGATGAAGGGATGAGGAAAGATTGTTTGTTTAAACCATTTAAATCCTCTCACATACACTTTATTCTCCCTCCTCACCTGTGTTTGCGTTATCTTCTTCATCTTCTCTTACGGACTCCTTCCCAGCAGCTCAGGTGAAGTGTCCCTGACTTGCCCCTCCATAAAGCACAACAGATGGAGTTCAAGATATGCAGCTGAGTCCTGAGAGAGGAAAGGGTTTCCTACGGGGTTCTCCATGCCCGACCTCAACCCCATCGTCTCTATGCTCCATTCAGACCACACAACAGTAGCGGTCAGTTTACAGTGCCCAGTTGGTCACAGAGGACCAAGGCACCACTCTCCTGTCTGTTCATTTAACACTGGCACCAGGCCTGGCCTCAGCTTCCATCTGCACACACTATAGAGTGAAGGATAAGGAAGAGTTAACTTACTCAACGGGTGCAGCCAGGCAAAGCAAGGACCAAAGATGACTGGAGTGGATGCAGGTGTATTGCCTTACATTTACCCTGTTCATGTAAAGGAGATCTTGATGCTGTGGAGAATATCTATAGACTGAATAGAGGAGGTGAGAGTTAGACAATATAGACTTGCTAAGTAACTAACACAGCAACATACTGTTCTCTCCTTCAGCATTAAGGCCATATTGTTCTTTACAGTTGGATCTTATCAGAGAAGGTCGAGATCTTGCGAAATTAGCTGCTAATGACTCTGGCAGGGGCTACTGGCAGTGAAGACACACCTAATGCAGTTAGTCAGTACAAAATTATAAGCCTCTTTCTTTTTACTGCTATGTCTACAAAGTGTTGTTGGTAAGCAAGATAATATAGACATGTAAGAGAAGAGATCATGTTTTCTGTTTATGGTTGTATAGACAGTAAGACTTACAGGTATTCCAGACACATATTAGCATAGAGGATATGTAAACCAATATACATAACGTTAAGTGTTATGTATATTGGTTTACATGTACTATTTTATGCTGCGGTCTGCTGAGGAGGCAGCATTACACAGAAAGACTGATTTAAAACTATGTTGTACTGTATGTGTTGTTTCTACATCAGTGCGAGGGGGCATCACTGTTGGATATGAATTTTGTGGTGAAATCTGAAAGTGAAGCACATTGTAACAGTGTATGATTAATCATCTTTAATCACATAGCTGTTGGTTTTTATCCAAGAGGACCAAACACTCAGCAAGTGCTACAGAGAATGGTCACAAAGGATGCATCACAGGATCCTTTTAAAGACATTTAGTTCCTTCAGGATACAAGCGGTAGTAAACAGTTGCAACTATTGACTAAACATTTGCTTACTAAACAACCACAAGATAATCTTGCAGGATGATCTTTACAGTTTTATGTACACTGCCTGGCCCAAAAAAAAGGTCACCACCTGGATTTAACTAAGCAGGTAGGTACAAGCCTCCTATTGGATAATTTCTGCATGGGTGATTATGCTTCAGCTGGCAGCAAGTGATATAAGGATAGTGGGGAACCATCATCTTCATAGAAAAAATGTGGTTGGAAAAAAATCTTGACTAATCATGACCGGTAATCACTTAAATATGTGGTGAAATCAAATTGTAAAAACAAACATCAGTAGAACTCAGGACTATGTTTAATAGTGAAAGTAAAAACATTTCCTTTCATGTGCTGGAGAAGACTTTGCACAGT
>JAQQAE010016217.1:0-11823 GCA_029823295.1 Pseudamia nigra
AACCTCTCTTATCTTTTTAAATGGGTGAACTTGCACATTTTTACATTTCCCAATACTTATTGTCCCCACTGTATTTCTACCTCTATGAAGACACTACATGGGGTGAATTTTTATGAGTCATCCATTGAGATCACAGGCTTTAAAACATCGGTCTGTGGCCCCCTGTTGGTTTCTGAAAGCATTGCAAGTGGTCCTTGGCCTTGTAGTTTCAATGCCGGTGTAGTTTCATTTTGGAGCCAAAAACAGGATGTAACCATATTTAGATGAACGGCCGTGGGGCTTATGAAGCGTCCCAGCTTGGCAATCATTTGTCAGATTGTTTGCAGTAATATCTTGATAACAAAGCAAAAAGTTAAAGATGGAACATCACATTACTTATTAGAGGGTTCAAATAAAACGTTTGAGACCATGATGACCCATGAAAAAAATTTGTTCGCTGAGCATTTTCAGATAGAATCACATGTATCTCTATGGGAAAAAAGCTTCTTGGAGCCAGACAATCGGTTCTCCAGTGGCCAAGCGGTGGAATTACAACGTAAAGTTACTTTTGCATTGGCCTCACTGAACAGCCCCGGTTGTTGCCCCTTGCTTTTTAGTCAGAATGGTGGTCCTTGGATGAAAATTGGCTGAAAACCCCTGGTTTGGATGATACAATAGCCTATATTTTCACATAATTAAGGGCACACACTCTTTGATTGACAGGTGTGTCCAAACCAGAGGTCTTCATGGTTTCATTTATCAACTTCAACTCCACTTATACGTCACATGTAAGTTAATTTTTGGATCAGAATAAATGGGCAGTGGTGTCAATATGGTAGTGCCCAGAGGCTCCTTGTGTCAGCTTCCAAATGGGTCTTCAGACACCTAAGACAGCACAGGTTTATCCATATTTATATGCAGTCTATGCTTATTCTGAGCAGTCTCACAGAGTCAGAAATCTCAGGTGATTAGCTCACAGAGTGAAATTACTACAATCTGTTTATAACAACCAGTGGAAACACATGAAATAACACATTGATCAGTATAGCAGGTATGTTTGCATCTTATAAAACCACTGAATTCAAGCTTTTTGTACTAAATTTGCATGCCAAGATAGCGGCTTTTCCAAGTTGTGACTTGTCTTCACCCTTCTCCTTCTGGGCTTATAATTCATTTGCTTTGCATAAATAGCTTTTGTGACTGCACAATCATTAGTTTAGCTTTTCTGTTTACACCCTTGGCAGCACTGATATGCACTGTGGCTGCAGGTAAACATAAGAATACTGTGTTTTGGAGTTCAGGCTACAACTTGACCAACCATGAAATCCAATTACTCATGTTGAGAAATTAAAATATAAATTTTTCTAATTCAGTTTCTAGTGACACATGGACGAGCAAGCCCCCAGCATATGTCTGTCCATATGGACCCTGCCACCAGATGTGTGTTTTGTTTTTGTTTTTTTTTTTTTGTATTTGTGAACCTAGCATGGCCCGCTGTCCTGCTGAGAGAACCACAAATTAAAATGCCACCCAAGACCATACACTCGCTCCATTAAACCTGCCTCACTCATTTTCTCCCTGCACACACACAGACCCAAGGTTAGCAGAGCTCCGGCTGGACGTTGATGAATGGATGTGAAGGGTGTCATCCTGGACAAACAGAGCCAGGGCCCACATGCTGCTACATCCTGAAAAATATGTCTGTTCCACCAACAGCTGAGGGAAATAGTTTGGAGGTCTCTCACATCCTTTTTATGGCTCACCCTGTCTTTCTGTCTCACCATGAAACATGCACGTTTTGTCATTTTATGTGCAGTGAAAAATAATGATACAGTTACACACGGGCCTAGGTTCAGCTGAAGCGAACCTTTTCATGCTGGTACTGAAACTGAGGGATGATTCTTTGTCTGACATGTCACACAAGAAACACCCATCCTGTCAGTATGTTTCTGTATATTTCATAAAAAAGTACAGCATTATTTATTTAATTTACTAGAAATATACTGAGTAAAAATATAGATACTGTCAAGACAAAGTTTTTGTCTTATTGCATCGTATGCTTTATCTTGTTAGATGTTTTACCTTTGTCAGGGAGATTATGTTTTTGGTGTTTGTTACTTTATTAGTGATATAACTAAAAAAAATGTACAGATTTTGCTGAAATATTCAAGACGTGTCAGAAATGGCTCAGAGGAATTGATTAGAGTTTGGTGTAGTCCAGATCACTGTCAGGATCAAGTCATTTTTAAAGGCCTCTATACCATTGCAATGTAATACCAAGTGGCAACCTCCATGGCTGAGATGTGAGTTTAATGCAAGTGTCATAAACTGCAGTACCATCACTGTCCACTGGGGTCTGGCTCCAAAACTGAGTGTGAAGCAGTGGAGCTTAGCTAAGTATGAAGTGTAGGTAGACTGGAGTGCAATAGCTTCAAAGTGTCTGAAAAAAAAAAACCTTGGAAATTTCAGTTGGTTGTTGATACTTGTCTCTAATTAATATGTACATTTAATATATCCATCCTGCTAAGAGGTTAGTATGTGAAACTCACATAAAGAAGGTTCTGAGTTTGAATCCTGGGTTTAACACAGAGTCTTTATGTGTAGAGTTTGCATGTTCTCCCCATATCCACACAGGTTTTCTCCAGGTTCTCCAGTTTCTCCCACCACTACAGGGTGCTGGTGGCTCAGGTGTGAATCCAGGCTGTGGCCCCTTGATGCAAAGCCAAAAAACACATCTTAAAAAAAAACATGTACATATGGGCATTACCATGGCAGCTGTAAATGAACTTTCTTCAAGGGATTAGTAAAAAAGTATTTTTGTTTTAAGATGGGGAACACGGTGGTGCAGTGGTCAGCACTAGTGCCTCACAGCGATAAGGTCCTGGGTGTGAACCCAGCATTAGCTGACATATACTTTCTGTGTGGAGACGGTGTGTTCTTCATGTGTCTGTGGGAGTCGTCTCCAGGAACTCCAGCTTCCCACAACTGAAAACATGCACTAGTTCATTGGTTATTCTAAATTGCCCATAGGTATGAATGGGAGTGAGAATGGTTGATTGTGTAGTGCAATAAGTTCAAAGTGACTGAAACTATTTTCTTGGAAATTGCAAATGGTTATTAACACTTTTCTATACCTAATTTGTTCATGAAATGTATCCTTCCTGTCAACATTGTTAACCCTGTATATCAGCCCTGCAGTGAAGTGGTGACTCATCCAGAGTGTACCCTGCCATCAGCTAGGATAAGCTCCATCACCCTCCCTCACCCTTGTGAGGATATGTCTGTTCCACCAACAGACCACCAAATGTTTTGTTTTGTTGAATGAATGACAACAAAATAAAAATTTTGGATAGGTGTCACTGCTGTTTTTAATAAGAAACAATGATGAAAAATGACTCATTCTGTTATGCAGCGGCTAAAGATTTCCCCAGACATCTTGTGATTGCAGGTGATCAAACAAACTCTAGTTTCCAGACAGGGTGAGAAGGGTCATGTAAACTTTTGATAATCCAGTAAGGAAATATCAGCAAATATAACCATGTAACTGTATCTGTCTGGTTGAACTAAAGATAGTCTGTGAATGCTTTCCTGGAGTCAGGATGAGTTTCCAGGAGAAACTGAAACATTGTGTTGCTATTGACCAAACCAAAAATGCTGCAGAAGATTGAAAAATAAGATTTCACAGCAGGCAGAACCACTTCATCAAACATTTGATGTTTAGAAAACACATATCAATTGATTTTACCATCATCTGGGGAAAGAAATGAGTTGGAGAGGAACTCCACAGCTAGTTGTCACATATAAGCATCCAATAATAGAATGTACATACAGTATGCGATAAATGACATTTGAATGAATATGTAATTAAATGTTCTGTGAGGTTTTTCATAAAGGTACCACATGATAGCCCACATAATAACAGTATATTACATCCCCACATCAAAAACTGATTTATTGTTAATGACACTATTGTTCATGAGACTTCTTTTTAAACGTGTGATTACAATTATCTGGACTGCTCTTGACCTCAGCTTGGGCTCAAATCATCTGAGCCAACTGGAGCTTGTTTTCAGTGTAGTTTATTATTTCCACTCGCACAGAGTTGCACTATCACAAGATGACACACGTGGTGGAAAATACTGCATTAGATCACTAATAAATCAAACATTTGCTCTCTGACTGGAAAAATAGCTGTAGCTTGTTCATCAGTAGGGAACATAACATTCGGGAGATACCCGCAGGTGATAACTCACATTACATGTCATTATTATAATGACTAATAAATGAAATATGATCATAATTAATATGACAGGTCTGACCACATGACGATCAAAACAGGATCTGTCATGAACTACAGCAGTGGGTTGCAGACTTAAAAAATAAGCTAACGTACAGTTTGAAAAGAGGACAAGTTACATTATATTATTTAGTTCTGTCTCAATTATTTTTTTAAAATAATTTTGTTCAATTCTGTTCATTTTCTGGATTGTTTCATTTTACAACTAAATGTAAGGTCTATTTTTTGAAATTCATGCCAGATTTTATTTGTTTATTTTTGTCTGTTTTCATTCATTCATTGTTTGAATGTATTTTATTTTCATTTTGCTGATTTTAAAATTTTAACTAGACTGTGTTCTGAATTTGACCGCAGTTATGAAAATACTCTATGTGTATGTCTCGTGCTTCGTTAAATAACTTCAATAAACTATTTATAAATAGTCAGTATCTATTGTTAGTTTATTTAATATGGACATAACAGCAACATTGGTTCTGTTACTGCACACATGTATAGGTTCCAGATGCACTGCTTTATGTGTTTTAGCAAAGTACTGATTTGTAACACCTGTCCAGGTTAGTTATGTAGTTTTAGTTATAGTCACCTGCAATGGTTTTCAATATAGGGGTGAGTTATTTTGTGTCATTTCTTACTTTCTTAATGTGCAGCATCACCAGTCCAATTAATGCTACTACAGCTAACGTACAAATCCCTAATCCTGTCATGAGGGCCATGCAAATAAAAAGAAGACAAAAACCTACTGTACTTCTGCTGCACGGGATAGCAGTAACATGGTTATTGACTCGGTACCGATCATTCCTCTGCACAAGACAACTGGTGGACTAAAGAACATTAAGGCAATATACTGTGTGGCACAAATTAACTCACCTATTTGAAAAACGTTCGAGGTGACTACTTCATGAATCGGATGAGAGAATGTCCTGAGTGTGCAAAGCTGTCATCAAAGCCAAAAGTGGCTATTTTGGACAATCTAAAATGTAAGACATATTCTGAGTTTTTTGCTTTGCTCCATAATTCCATGTGTTTTTTCAAACTTTGGGTGTCTTCAGTATCTATGTACAATCCTGAAAATAATACAAACAAAGAAAAAAGCACCCCATCAACATTCTGTCTTGGAAATGTAGAAAAATGGTAGATCTTTCAATGACAAATTACCTTATATTTTATGTGCCTATGGTTTGCAGAACAACACAATGCCAACATTCTATCCTGCCTTGAGTTGTTTTTGTAAGTGTTCACCCAATATTTCTACAGTTTGAGGACCGATAAGTGAACAATATGGCATACATAACATATAGAAGTCCTTATATGTTTCACAGAGAAAAGGGAAAGGAAGGAGGAAAGGAACCAGGTGGTGTTTGGGATTCGAGCAGAGGATGATGAAGATAGGAAATGAGCAGAGAGGAGCTGGGGGGCGGGGGGCGGAAGGCTGGTGCGGGTGTGCAAAGGGGACACGGAGGGGTAGGTGGGGGTGTTTCCATACAGTACATGAGGTCTGGGAGATATATGAAGGCTTGTCACATTGCAAAGGTTGAGGTATGGTCTCTATTGGTCCAGACAGTGACCTCCACTGCAGGGCCAAAGCTTTTCCAGATGTCTGCCAACACTGTTACCAGAGCTGCTTTCAGGGAAGAGAGGCAGGAGGAGGGTGTCAGTCCCAACAGCACAATGTAAGGCAGAGGAATGAATTTGGCTTGCAAATGACGAGTAAAGACATAAAAGTCTTTACACAGAGCAGGAGAGGGAGCAAGAGAGTGTAGAAAAAGAGGAAGCAGACTGTGTGTGCAGATCTAGATGTTAGTGAAAAATGGAGACTGAGACATTAAAGTGCTTTAGATTTCTTCCCTCTGTGCTCCTGCCCAGAAGGGAATCTTTGACGTTCATTTATTCCGCTCCCCAGTGTGCTAGCTTGCTGAGGATCCAACATCAATCACGTCATTTCATTTTTTGATGTTCATTTTGTATCACCATTTTGCATTTTGGTTCATCATTACCAGTGATAAATAGGCAAAAGCATTGTCTGGGCAATGGTTACATTAGGGGTGATACACTGGGGAGTCTATGCGAGTCTGAATTATGAGAGAATTTGAAATTGCCTGGGAAATGTTTTAGCTGAAATGGATTTTGAAAGTTGAAGCTCAGGGGAGGAGAAACAGCAGTTAGCTGAGAAGTCACAGTGGGAGTAAAAGTCAGTTTAAAAGCAGAACAAAATTTCTAACATGATAATTCATGTTTTGCATCAGCTGTCAGAAGCAAGTGCACTGGATTCTGCACAGAAAAAAATCCATTGTCTGTCCAAATGGAGCTGATGAAACACTGCTCTTCAAACCTTCAAAGCAAAATATCTTGTGCTTTCATAAAACCGCCGGGTCACACTGCATTAGTCTTTTTTTCAGTGACATTCTCTGAAATCCCAAGATACCAACATCGAATCACAGTATTTCTTGAAGCAGCTACTGTATGTGTAAAACCAGCAAGAGATGCACATAGGCAAAAATCGGAATCATTTCAAAGTTGATCCCTTGTTTTCATTCCTACCATTTCTTTCACAAAACCTCCCAATGTGGGCCTTTAGTGCTGAGGAATGTTGGTGAGCCTCGGGCTGTCTCTGCGGGCTCTCTGCTTCCCATTCCAGCTCACTTCCACCTGTTGTCTATCCTCTCCCATCTGCCTGCTATGCCATCTGAATCTAAAGAGGTTTCCAGGCAATAAGGAAAACTTTTCACTCAGCCACATAAAAAGAAAGTTTAAACATTAACCGTGATGTAAATCCACTGAGAATTTACCAACAGGCTAATGTAGCCAGGCCTAAACTCCCAGGTTACAGTGGATTTGATGCTAAAAATGTGTGCACTGATCGAAATGAAAGGCAGTGAAGATAAAAGCGTGTGCAGTATGTAAAAGAGATGCAGCTCCACTGATCCTCAAAGATAAATCAGGCTGCAATAAAAGTAACATGGTTCAACAGAAATAGAACAAAACAACTGCAGTCAGTCTCATAGTCACAGCTGCATAAATTAATTTCACATGGGTCATTTTTTAATGCTCTTCACTTAAAAGTGTAGGATATGACAGAATTGGTAAAGGTCCCTGTCAATTAATATTGCATTGAAGAAAATGCTGCTCAAGTGGCACTTATTGATTTCTTTACAAGTTGTGAGTAGAACAAACAAACTGACCTTGAGGGAACAACTTTTTATAAGCTTTTCAGATGCAGTTTATTTAAAGAGCACTTTGTAAAACAACAAATACTGGGCAGAGAGCTTTAAACAAAGATTGTAAACACTGAACGGAGCAGATAGAACACGGACCTTTACAATACATAATGAATGTAAGTGAATTAAGCATGAACAAATACAATCATGCACAGAAAAAAAAAAACATTGCACAGACTGTGAACAAACATACGCACCTCACCCACAGTGAGTGTTTTTTGTGGGTTTTCATATCTTCTGTATTTTTGTTCTTTTGTGCTGATTATGGTAGGGTAGTTGGTGCCATATGCCCACTGAAAAAAACATAGTTGACCTGAACTTCATGTGTCCCTTTTTAGGGAAATTCCTTTGGACTGTGTTGGCTCTTGTCTCTGGATCTTGACTTGACATTTGGATAGGCTTCTTGGATACTGGATTTCTGGACTGGATTTTGGATCACGGATATTGGATCAGGACTTCTCGGATCTGTTAATAGACTGTTCATTCTTCCCTCACATTATTCCTGGCACATGTGATTTCACCCGTTTCCTAGTTTTCTCTGCGCCCTCATCTGCAGCTCCCAAGGAAACCCCATTCATTCCTCCAGCCTCACCTCCTTTCATGGAACTCAATCCACCATCCAATGCAACAGCCAGTCTCATCTGTGAGTAATTTTCACAACATTTAAGTTTGTTACCCACATTGGGTCCGCCACTTGCACTCACCTACAGTACACTCTGTTCCCTAGGAGCCCCATTCTGAGATCTGACCCTGATAGAGTTGCATTGCTGGTTCATAGCTACAAGTCATCCCCGTTCCAGGAGCCTCTGTTACTCTTGAGTTCTGCTAATAAAGCCTGTCCAATATATATATATATCTCTGTTTTGGTCTGCTGTCATGCTTTTGGGTCCTACATCTAGCATTCTGTCATCGTGATCCTGTCTTAAACAAGGTGTGTGCATATTTCTTTACTGAATGTAAAGGAAAAAAAAGTAATCTGCTGCAGTGCCATGCTTTCAAACATTCATAAGAAGCACATCCATTCATTGTGCACTAACACATCCATGTCAAACACTGACAATATCTCGCTGTGATATGATCCGCTGGATGTATTCACTCATCTGTTTGCGTCAGTGTAGGAAGAAATACAAATGAGACTAATGAATATTGGTACTTATTTTTTTGTTTTTTTTAAACAGAGTAACTGTGGGAAACCAGGTGAGTGCAGTGTCAGCGTGTGACTTAACTGAGCTGCTCAACCACGGATGGAAACATCTGCCCCAGCTGTCTGTGTCTCAGTCTGACTTAATCCAAGTGCATGGAGATCCGGCACACTGTGGGACTCCCAAACTGCAGAACAGGTTAGCAGTTTAGTAAAAAATCTCACAGCAGAGACCAGGATGAGGAGGAAATTAAAAATTAATTGAAAAAAATGCATACACAACAGCAGGTTCACTTCTTCCTCCAGCCATTCACCTCAGACACACGTGCTTGACTACAATCTTAGTCCATTTCCCTTCTATGCCGACTGGATGTTGAGGTTTAATCACACCGATTAGCTTCGCTGATAAACGCTAGAGCAGCACAGCTCAGGTTAAATGTTTTGTGTTATCTTCGGCTGGCTGTCACGCAACCGACCCAGACTTAAATTCTAGAGGCGATACCCCTTCATCTGTCCTTGTGTCATATGATGAAACTGTTTTGTTCTTCCTATGGTGACGCAAGCACCTTTATTTTTCAACTGTCAACAATGACAGCGGTGTGTAGTACTCAAGTATGTAATTGAGTAGTTTTTTCAGAATGTACTTCAGAGATGAACTATTTTGCAGAATGCTTTTTATTCCTCAGTTACATTTGACCACAGAGGAGTACAAAAGGTTGAAATGAACAAAAAAAAAAATTAATTGATCAAAATGAATAAACTACATAGACAAGATTTTACACCAAAATGAAAAAGGAAATATTCGAGTAAATTAACAGAAATTAATATAGTTCAGAACTTAGGCAAAAAATCAAAATAAGCTGCAAAATGAGCAAAAATAGTAAAAGGGAACACATTAACCAACAACAGTGGCAAAAGGGCAACAACAATGTCAATTAATGAACAAAATTGAACAAAAATGTTTTAAAAATGATCAAAAGACTTGCTT
The DNA here is from genome assembly GCA_029823295.1 of Pseudamia nigra. Classification (NCBI taxonomy): domain Eukaryota; kingdom Metazoa; phylum Chordata; class Actinopteri; order Kurtiformes; family Apogonidae; genus Pseudamia; species Pseudamia nigra. Next base: position 9,621 of record JAQQAE010016217.1, read on the forward strand.
GAATGCAATATGCTGTAATAAATTCAACTTTATGACTTTACTCAAGACTCACTTCGCCCAAAGTCAGCTGGGATAGGCTCCCGTGCCTCCCCCCACCCCCACACCCTGATGAGGATTAAGGGGTAGAAAATGAATGGACGGATGGACTTTACTCACGTACTTTTGTACTTTTTTGTACTTTTGTAAAAAATGTACTTTTTTACTTGGGACCTTATATTTATGAGTACAGCACTTGAGTCAGTATATTTGTAATGTAGCAATACTTTTACTTGAGCACTTTCTGTTTGCTCTGCACAACACTGCAAATGAATCAAAGCAAAAAATATTTTAGTGTTTTGAACAGGCTTATCTCCTCCATAAAACTTGCGAAGCTGCACAGACTTAAAACTTCCTGCAGTATAAACAGGAATTTTACAAATAATTCATTTTCCATATGTGGTATTGGTTTAATAAAAAATGCACAGCCCAGTTTCTTCAGCAGAGATCTCAAATGTGCAGTTGGTGCAAGGCAGTCCAAGAATCTGGAGAATGGGCAGCTTTACCATCGACTGTCATTTTTTCAAATGATGCTGTTATTTTCAAATGCCTCATAATTTAATTTGAATGCAATTTAAAATAAAATAATTATGTTTTGCCTGAAAAAAAATGGTACACATTTTACAAAATATTTATTTTTTTACCAGGCAAAACAGTTCCCTATTTATCATATCACCCTATCAAGTGCTGGGAGACTATAGCCTCCCATATCACTTATTTTAATTAAATTCAGTTCAGCTGTATTTTTATTGGGACAATAATAATAGAATACTATCTCAAAGCACTCCACAGATCCAGATTGAGGCCTTAAAAGAGGAAACCTCAGAAACCAAGTCGAATGATCTAGGAGAAAGAGCCAGAAAAGTTAAATATCTGACACTAATTGGTTAAATGTAGTTAAAATCCTGGCAGAAACATGTTGCCTTACATCAGGCTGTGAGGGTTGAACACATGGTTTGGGCCACGCTCCTAGAGCAGTACCTGTCAACCAAACGGCTGTTAATGCTGACTGACAGCTGGGTTTTAACACCCAGAGCTGTCCACAGAACAGAAAGGATGTCAGTGAAACAGGAGGAGCAACTTGCCCAAAGAAAGTCTTGATATCAGAAATTATTCTCATCCAACCTCCAATTCCTTGTACTTCTCTTTTTCCCTGTCTACCATTTCTGGAAATCTTCCAAAGCAGAAAAGCAATTTGCTCAAGGAACATTGACAGTCGGCACTACGTGATGCTGGTGCAGTGATTTTTGGCACCGCTCTTCACAAGACATAGCCCGAACAAGTGCTAGCGATTATAGCTAGTTATCCCTCATTAAAAAAGATTAATGCCTTGGCCTGCTTCATTGTGCTGAGGTTCTTTTCTTTTATGATTTGGGAAGGATCTGTAATAAAGTCTTCAGGACACTTTAAAAATGAAAGCACCAAAAAGGAAGAGTAAGTGAGAAAAAAAGGCTTTATGCATGACAATTTAATCATCAAATGTCAAAATAAATGCAGTGACTAATATTCAACATATGTGAATATACTCATCTCAAAAGTTACAGAAAACAATTTGTAATCACATTTAATTTCACCTTTTGATCTAAACTCAAAAAACCGTCACATAGCTTTTTAAAATATTTTTACTATTTCAATGTCCATGATAGTCACACGGTAAAAAAATGTAATAAACTCATTTAGCAATAATGGAAAAAAAAAAAATGCACAAAACATTCAAGAAAATCCAGAAGCACCAACTTAACATAATCAACACACATGGACCAAAAAATATGAAAAAAAAGTTAAAATGAACAAAATACCCACAATGTAAATAAGAATGAACAATATAATTAAGAAAAAAAAAACAATAAATCAATGACATTAACAAGAATTAAAAAATGGGAATAAAATAATGACGATAGTGAGGAAAAAACAACACGATCATAAACAAATGTACAAAAATGAACAAAACCTGCACAAAGTCAAAAACAAAATGAATGCAATTGGTGAAAATAATTGAAAAAAAATGACGAAGAACAAACAATACAACAAAGGAAATGACCAAAACTTGAGCAAATGAGCAAAACTTAACACCAAATAAATGCCTCGAGATGCCAAAATAGACTATACAGTGGGGACAATAATTATTGGGAAATGTAAAAATGTGCAAGTTCACCCATTTAAAAAG
>JAQQAE010016218.1:0-11822 GCA_029823295.1 Pseudamia nigra
AAAGCCCGGGGCCAGAGCGCGGCTCGAATGCACTCACATTACTAAAATGATCTGCGCTAAAGGTGTGAAACGCGCCCTGGCGTGGAACGAACTGCCAGTGTGAGTACGCCCTTAGTCTCTTGTCTATAATTCTGTTCATTCTCTTGATTATTTATACATTTCTTGTTCTGCTGTCTTGTTGATCATTATTTTAATTCCTTTGTTTGGTTTTCTCATTATTTTGTTCATTTTTGTTTGTATTTTTAAGTATCTGAAATTTTTGTTGCTTTTTGTGATTTTTTTTTTTATTTTGCTCATCCTTCATTTTTTCTCATCCTATAGGCTGAAAGAGTATTGTCTGAAGGTGTGTTATCTTCAGCCTGTCAGTAGACAGATGGCATCAATATTTACCTTGTCAGTGTGATTTCTCGTGAATGGAGAGGCCAAATGTCATCAAACTTTCTGCAAAGTCGTATCAGTCCGGATTGCCTTGGAGGCTGAGGGGCACCACTGGTATTTTTATCAATGGACATGGCTTGCATTTCCACAGTGAAGGCAGTTTTTGGGTATTTTAATGTTTAATTCTGAACGACAGCCACTAGGTGCCGGCTTCATAAAGCTTTGGCTACCATGGACTTACATATGTTTAAAAATATCCGAAATTCATTCTGGTCTTCTGTGTGTTTTATTTGGAACCTCTAATACAGTAAGTGTTCTATTCCATCATTCATTCTATTCCAAGATTTTGTTGTAATGGAAGACTTTGGTGTCTGTTGTGTTTGACAGGTGTGATGGATAGTAGGAAAAGTTTAACATTTTCCAGCAGACAATTGCACTGTACTGTGGCTGTGGTTCATTAACATGATTCTCTCATGATTTTGTTATGTGAATTTTTCATGAAGTGTACCGTTTAACCGCGTCAGTACTGCTAACATTTAGCGTTAGTTCACCAATCAACACAGTGATAGTCAAAACACAGGCTCCTGTCCACTCATCATGCATAGTCTATCATTTCTATGCAGAAACATATTCTGTGTAGCTATACATGACTCTATGTCAATGAATAACAGGCCCTTGCTCTTTTTTAAAAAACTTGTTTTCCCATGTCCAGCTTCTTACAAATATTATCACCAGTGCACTCATACGTCTCAGATACAATCGCTACAGCTTTTGCTTTGATGCATTTTGCTTTAATGATTAACCTGTGTCTGCAGCATATGGGGCAGCTCTATTGCTGTCCATCTCATCACATAACATTCATCACCCAGTGTCTGTCTCCACCTCAGTCTGCCACTGACCTCCTACTGACCCACACACACACACAACGATATCATTTGAGACACTTTTCCAGTTGGGTGATAGTATAGATTGTTAGTGAACAGATTTAACTGAATCTTTCTCATGAGTATGACTCTCTGTGACAACCATGAGTAATACTTGGCAGGCACTGTAAATGTAAAATATGATGCATTTAGGTCTGATTTTAGTTTGGCAGGTTTCTAGGGAAATGACATATTGAATTCTGGGGCATCAAAGATGTGAAATTCTTCTTTTAAGTACAAATGAACCTTTTGAAAGCCCTCTTATGAATATGCAGTAGATAACGTTTTCATGGTTTAATAAATGTTTCTTTAATGAGGATAGGTGTCAGAGTAAAGGCCTATTCCATATCATATTCAATCACATGAACTGGTGATGGGCTGGATATCCACATATTCCTCAACCAAACTATTTTGCATGTAAAACATTAGCTTTCTATAATACATACCGGTACTATAAAAAGTACAAAATATACTAATGGTTCCCTCATTACACTGTGACAGTGTTTTCACCACTCCATAACCTTTCCAGTTAATTTGACCACTAGTACAAAGATGCTTGTGTGTATTTGCACACAGATGACAGTTCATCATTTGCTATGAGCAATTTCCCTATTATTACAGCTGGGACCTCAGCGTAAAAGGTCAATATTTATCTCCACCCACATGTGCTTGTGCACACATGTACACACACTCACATTAGTTCCTCCATACTAATGAAAATGATAATTGAAATGGTGGAAAATACACTAAGTTGTGCCTATATGAGGAAAAAATGAAAATGCTAATTTGGCCTAGGTATAAAATTCAATATGCTGTGTTATTCCCGCTTGAGTTGTCGTTTCACCCCTGTGTGATTCGATATCTTTTTAATTATGGTCCTCCGTAAGGAGAGGGCCCTCGCTGCCATCTCTCCATGCTCAGTTTAACGTATGGGAAGATGATATCTCAGCAGGTTCCTGCACTCTGTTCTGTTGAGGAATAATATATGTTTTTAAACGCTGTGTCCTCCTCATCAGGCTGTCATGAATCCCTCTGCTGCTATAGCTCCCAGGAAAGCCTAATGAGACGGGATGTGGTTGAGGTTAATCCTTGGTTAAGCCTCAGCTGTTATTTATTAAATAAACAAGAAACATGAGTGTGGACTTTATAATCTGAGTCATTTTAACTCATTTATCTTTCCTGTAGCACCCTGAAGTTGAGCTGTACTACTAAAGAGCGTACAGTATCAGGCTTTCCTCTCCCTCTCTGCAGGATCTGGCACTATTCACTAACAGCAAACATCAATTCCCATAAAATCAATACCCAGCTGTGACGTAGATGTCATAGGAGACCACACTCCATCCCCATCACTAATCAGGCAGTTGATAATGTAGCAGATGATCACCCGTGCCTCATCAGGAGCAGAGGGTGGCATCTTTGAGGGCAACGGTGGGCGGTGTGCTAAACTGGAACCCTCGACACAAGTTTAGGCCTAATCATCTCATTGTCTCCGTTCTGCTTGAAAGGATCAGCAGCCATGCTAAGCTCCTCAGGGTACCAACCCTCAGCTGCTCTCTGCCACACTGCTTTGTCTTCATTGTTGTTTGTTTTTGCTCAGCAGAGCCATTTTTTTCAATCTCATCCACAATCAGTTATTTGATTCAGGTCACCTTTTCTATTGCAGTTTTAATTAATCTTCTCTCAAATGTTTTTTCATTTTTTTGGGGATGCCGTCATCATATGAGTTACCTTGGGTTAAGTTGGAAAGGCAAAAAAAAAAAAAATCCGCCTGTCAGTGTCAAGGAAATTTTAATTTTTTTAATATAAAAGTTGTATTTTGATCTGTAGTTAAGGAAAAGTTTAAACGTTTAAATTCTGTTGCAGTTATAATTTCTTACAGAAAATGTTTTTGACATACCTGACTTTCATTCAGTCATTCCTATTCTACAAGTTAGTACAAAAATATAAGAATAGTTAAAGAACCAATTTTCCATTTGCATTGTTGAAAAAGAATGAATTGTCTAATGTTTTAAAGAATAAAATCTGCATGTTTTTGACAATATATGGACAATCATCTAGGTCTTTGAAGGTTCAGTATGAAAGTGAAGAAAATGTTCTGTTTGCACTTAAGACTAAAATATCTTTGACGGAGCTTTAAAAGAGCCATCAGTAAACATCCATGCATTAAAAATATTACTTTCACTAACACTGGAATGCATGCACTGATTTTCTGTAATTGCTTTTTAAATATCTAGGTACTTAAATTGTACATACTGTATAACACAGTATATTTCAGTGTTACAATGTGACAATGCACAAAAGGTAGGGAGCTAGTGTATCTTCAAGGTGTCAGTCTGATGAGAATTCCAGAAGCAGAACAGTGGGTAAATCAGGTAGATGTGTTTTAAGAAAGAAAAGTGGCAGCAAACAGTCACAAAATTCCAAGCTTGACTTAAAATGGGGCATTGGTAGTGATTGTCAATCAGCCTAAAGCTATATTGTGTAAAATTTCTGCATCAAAATATATAAAAAGTTACATAAATACAACCAGTTTCATTTGTTTGCCCATTAATGAAATTAATTATTATATATCACAATAAAATGATATGAATATACAGTACATCACTAAGCACAATGTGAAACTTTACTTCATTCTGTACTTAAGTAAATGCTACATATGCTCATGCGTTCTCAGTGATGGCTTATAGCCAATTTCTCTTTTCACTTACAAATGTAGACAGAAAGAAAACAAAAATCAACAAAGCCCCACCTCATGTCTCTTTGAACCCTTCTTTTCCACTCCATGAATGCATCTCCAGCTCAAGTCTGCCGTTGACCATCTGCGGGATATGATGTCTGGGATTTGTTGAGTCTTTGTACTGTACACACTAGACAGCCTTCCATGTTTCCAACTCCCTCTGTGTTACATCTGTTGTGCCTGCAGGCATGTTTTGAATAAGTGAACTCATGAAAAACAAATTATGTAAGCATTGTACTGTATATATGCAGTTGGCTCAGTCAGTGGAGTTTTTTTAATGCATTGTGTCTATATTGGTATGTTATTAAGAGACAGATGAAGGAACCTGTATTCTGGGGTTCTGCAGATGTCAACAAGTTAAATTTTAGGCATTTTAACGAGTTAGTCTTAACTTGTTCTGTGTTGTTTTTGATTTCTAGTTTTGCTACAGCATAGCCAGTACATTTTCCCCAAACGCAAGACTGAGCTTAAAGCTGCCTGAGCAAACATCAGGGTGAAAAATTGCCAAAATTTGAAAACAGGCATCTTCACTTTACAGCGTTCTCCTTACAGTCCAAATGAATAAACTGTATATAAAGTAAATATAAGGACAGGTAATGTGATGCTACTCAGTTGTGTTATGGAAAAGTGTTGCTGTGTCTTGAACCTGTCAAGCCATGAAGAAGACTTGCATCTGCCTAACTCTGAGCAACAATGGGTTATTACAGATATCAGCAATGTATTTAACCTCCTACCTGTCTGAAAACAACTGTGACTGACCAAAGACTGCCCCATGGAATGGATTTTCTAAAGTCAGAACACAAACACAGAGTCCGATGCAGTCTCTCGTCCTCTTAAATGACTTACATTGCAGTTGTTAAAATAATTATGGAAATGTTGCATTGATGGCAACACTTCATAAGCTTTATGAAAGTAACATTAACTTCACAATACAAATATGACCAACAACGCTCAAGGCATTTTAAATTTTGATATGTAGGTTTTTGGAATTTAATTTCTTTACAGACTTTATGAACCTGTGGAAATCCTGTATTTTTAATATGTGTTTTTAAGCTGTATAGAACTCCATATAGTCGTTCCATTCTCCTGCCCATCTTCTGGCATTGCATGCTAAACTTTTGCTGTGGTTGTAACATGAAAAAGCCAGAGGCAAAGCAGAGACTGAGGACCTAAGACAGGACACTGGGTAGTCAAGGTCCTCAATCCTGTCTGTCACTGTGCCACAACAATTTGGCCTGTAACTGATCCATGGACACTGGGTCTACAGGTCAGCTGTGACAGCCTGCTCGCTCTGTGCTCATGTGCACTTTGTAAGTTGTGCGGGTGTTGGTGGGTACATGAGCGCATCTGTATTCGGTCTCCCATGATGCCAGTGGCTGCCAGTTTTCAACCCCTGGTGCATAATGCAGACGTGTGTGTATTTATCTAACATGCATGTGGTCATTCGTTGTTCATGAAATGAGATGCAGGTACAGATGTGGCAAAAGGCATCACTGGGTTAGAGATGCACAGGAGCAATATGTTACCATAGCAACAGTCAATGAGGCTCTGTCCATGTGAGAATGGCTGATGTAGGGATGAGAGAGAGACTAGGAGACATTGAGAGGAAGGAGGCAGAATCAAGCCCAAGTGAAACAGTTGCCATAGCGACTCTCTATTGCAGCTGCCTGTAAATTTCTCTCTCACCATTGCAAGTGTGTCTGCCTGACTGATGCACCAGATTTAGCGTCATCGCTGCATATGTGTGCGTATATATGACGATACATGTCTGAGGCTGCGGCATGTTTAAACTGTTCCTCATGAAACATGTTTCAGCAGGTATCATACATGTATATGAACAGGTTTTCAAATAGAGCCAAACACCCTTCATCTCTCTTCCTCACTAACAGATGCTGTAGTGGTTATTTATGTTGTTGTTCTGCACTACTGCTCTCATGCCCCGAGGCCCACACACACACACACACACACACACACACACCCCAACACATGCACTCACAGAGTCAGTCACTGTGCCACAGTTGCAAGTCTTGTGTGCCATATGCTACCATAGGCTCCTGGCACACAGGAGTATCGTTGATCTCTGTCTGCTGGGAAACTGGTTCAGAGGCCAATGAAGGCCCATCAGGGACCTTCCTGCATGTGCAGGCAGCAGTGGGCGTCTGTTAATGTATTTTTGACTGATATCAACTGAATTAACTCTGAAATAATCTGCATGTATTTATACATGTCCTTGAAAGTCAGCATCACACGCCATTGCCACACGTAGACAAGGTCTCAAGTGGAGTCGAACATTAAGGGCACCATAAAAAGAGAATGTTGTTTTGTATTGGATATATCTTACAATTATTGTTAAACTGCCATTTGAAGCCTTCATTTTTAAGTTTTTACAGAAAGTAAGGAGCTAGCTAGGAGCTACCTTCATGTTCTGTTCTCTGATTCTAGGTATTATATTATTATGGGTTGTCCTTCCACAGAGACAGTGTTTTGTGGAAATTCCCCACAGGGGAATTGACCCAGAAATAGCTGGATATACCAGTCAATGCGGCTTGGAGCGAGGTGCAATTTGCATTTATGGGAGTTCCAAGTTCCAAGGTGCAAAACAAAATGAGAAAATTATGGAAATTCATAGCAGAAATGATATATTAGGAGCCAGCAGCCCTTTATTATCTCTTGTTTGCACAGGGAATGGTTTTCTTTAGAGGGAAATTCAGCTTTACTCCTGGCAAACTTGGCTTTAATATGTCTCTTTGTGTCATAGAGGTATGTTTTTACCTCCTGTAAATAGTACTTAGTGCCCTTTTTGTTTTCAGTGTATCTGCTATGTTATCCCAGAGTGCCTTTTTATATTGTGTTTTATGGTGAAAAGCTCTTTGGGGTGAGCTCTGACATGAACACATCAAGTAATCGCAGCAAATAGGCTTTTGTGTACTTGTTTGGTCCTTACAAACACATTTTAACTAATTGTCTGTGTCTATCCTTATTTAATTACTTCAGTTCCCTTAATAACGTGATGAAATTAATTCTCAACTCATTTGTTTGGGCTTGAGATTACTTTGGGTTGATCAGTCTGAGCCTCTGTCTGAAACATCATCAATAGTGATTCACAGGTTGGATGTAATATCCAGCATTACCCCGAGATTTCACCAACCATTATTACTTTAATCAATGGGAAGCATTTGAGTACATTTTCGCGGTAGTGTCTCTCCTGTTGTTGGAATCACTCTCTGAAACCTAAATTACCTAAAGCTCTTATTTTTAAGAGCTGACATTCTGCTGCAGGGAACAGTGCACTGATTCAGTTCTGTGTTTTCAGCCAGCCAGGCAATTTGCTGTTTGCTCAGTATATTAAAGTCTAACACAATGTCTGATCAAAGAGAATATGAAAGGAGTGAATGCAGTTATTGACTTTTTTCTCTTTTGCTCTCTTTTTTCTTGTTTCTCTTTTTTCTGTGTAGATATTCGTGACCGCAGGAAGAAGCCGGTGATGCTGTTTATTCATGGCGGCTCCTACATGGAAGGCACCGGAAACATGTTTGACGCCAGCGTCCTTGCCGCCTACGGCAACGTCATTGTGGTGACCATGAACTATCGGCTTGGTGTGCTCGGTAAGTGACTCAATCGCCTTTTTTATGTTAACCTCTGTGCTCGAACACATATTGTATACACACTAGGTCCCAGAAGATGTGCTTGTCACGGCAAACATAACAGGGAAGAGCAAAGTCTTTAAAAATGCCACAATCTAATTTTCGTTTCTGTGCCACTAACACAAACGTCATTTATGTATCGAGTACTCTCAACAGACTTATTCTATTTTCTCAATTGATTGGTTTTGTGATGGATGGCATCAATAAATCTCATCTGTCTAATGACATCCAGTCCAGGTACTGATCATGAGAGGTTACTTTCTCATGTATTTCCTTTGTTGATTATTCTAATCTAAACAGGTAATTGTTTCATTTCCCTGTTTTTCTGGGTCTTTTGTTTTACAGAGACACACATGGTAGTTCTTGATATGTGAGCCTGTTGGGACAAAATACTGTTTGTATAAGTGAAGTGAAAAATGTTTCCTTTAATTTTTCTACAAGCTCATGGTGTGACTTCTTAGCCGTAGCCTTATGAAACTGTCAAAAACTGAATGATCATTAAAAGGTGATTAGATGAAAGTCTCAGCTTGCGGTGGTATTAGCGTCTACTAATTAAAAACAGTTAGGTTTATTTGGTAATTAGAGACTTCATTTCTAATTTAGCAGTCATATCGGGTCAGCAGCCAAATATTTACAAGCTCAAGTCTTTGACTTTTCTGCTGTGTGACCACCTCTGTGTTATTTATTCGGCTCCTGAGCCTCACATTCTTTCTCGTTATATTCTTAGTGGCTCTCATATAAAGTCATTTATGATAAAGGAATTCAGAGTTGGGGACAAGAATGCAAATCAGATAAGGATTTGGCATTTTTACTGATATAGAAATACACCCCCCAATTCTTCATTTTAACTGCCCACTGCCTCGAACCTCTGGATGTCTATTTTGCAGCAATATAACTCATCACGTAAAGAGCAAGGCTTGTAAAAAAGAAAATGCTTTACAGAGTGTTTTGGTTGGCAAAAGCATGGTTATGATGCTCTTTTGAGCTGTTACTACCAGACGGAGCACAGTGGAGGTGAGGGATTTGGAAAGTAGTTAAGGTAGTAGGCCAAGTGGAGTGGGCCGAAGGCTTCTGCTATGCTCTCTGTGTGAGTCAGTATTGAAAAAACAAAACAAGTATCATCTGTCACCTCAGCTCTCCAGCACGCAGTCGTCATCCTTTTCTTGAAAATATACTCGACTTCTCCTCTTTGTTACTTGATGTGCTCTGTCTCGCTCCATTGAGACCAAGTAATTTAGCTTGGAGAGGAGGAACATGCCTCTGAGGAGGCAGGTGCTAACTGAAGGAAACTAAGTGCATTAGATATTTCATTAGCTGGAGAGAGAGCTGCTGGAAACTCTTTCAAAATAGGCTGCCTCGCTTTGATTTGTTTTGTTTCTCTTTTAAACTATGTTACTGTGTTTTTTTTTTATGAGCACTTATACAGCCTTTACAACGGTGATGGATTATCAAGTGTTTGTTTTTCACTGCATCTTTACTGAGTTCATCAGCATTTTTGCTACATGCAGCATTTAAGATAATAAAATGTAACTATTATCAGAGTTTAGTGAGTGGTACATTTTAATGCCTGCATTGATCAGTGTCATTGAGTTAAATCTGGTTTATAACCATTGTCTTTTTTGTTGATAATCATAACTCCATTAGCTAATAGCAACAGTAATTACCTCATATTATAATTGACTGCCACGTTTAATGTGACTCAGATCTGCATACCACGTTATACCACATTATACCACATACCACACATATACAACAATTATTAACAGATTGACTAATAGTCTAATTTGTTTTGAGTCATTCACTAACTGCAGGATTAATATTAAGGCATATGCTCACTAAGTAACACTGTGCGCAGTGTTTTGTCATGCCATCCTTTTATCTCATATTAAGCTTATTCTGAGTTTCGGTTGGATAAAAAAATAATCTTATTCAGAATGAATCCAAACAAATGGATTACTGACAGAAGTTTCTTATCCTCTCCTACTTTGAGTTTTTTATTCTTTTACATCGTTTGCATCTACAGTAACAAAAAAAAAAGAGACAATGGTAAAATATTGTAGCCAAATTTTCATCATGTGAAGTATTATTATTATCTCAGATCATTAGTACATGCTACAGAGTGGTTGTGCTTTAGGAGACTCGTGAAACACTTCAGAGCTGTGACTCTTTCATTCAGTCTGGTGGCATCACTTACATTTACTTCTTTCGGCACTCTGTCTGTGACACACTAATCACATTCTTTGAGTCAAGGAGAAAGCAAATTGAGACAGCGACTTTATCATTTGTATGCAACGAGTAAGCTACAGCTATCTGCCAAATATGAGAGCCATCCAGAGCAACTTGGCCATGATTGGAAGAAATGTGAATAATCTTTTGCCACATGCATCTTATATGATGTATGGCATTTTACTTTGACAGAGCGAGAGACACACACAGAGAAGTCAGTATGGGAACTTAGAGATACACATTTGTGTGTTTAGAGGTGGTGTGCATTAAGCGTGTGTAGCCATAGGCATTCATGCATATCAATGTCCGCACTGTGGGTGCACCATGAAGGCTTCTGACTGTGTTTGTGGTCTTGCCTCAGCAGATTGACATGCTCATTTGGAAGGCCAATGCACAAATTATTGATATAGAAAATAAATGTAGTCGTGTGAAATGTAAACTCAATAGGCGTGTGTGTTTGTGTGTACTTGTATGAATATCACTGTGAAAACCAGTTTATTTGGAGATTAAGACACATGATATTCTGTTGTTTAGGTGTAGGGAAAGAGGTCATTTATAATGAATGCCCTTCCAAAGCAAATCTCTGTGTGTATGTGCATATTTCACATTTTACTTCATGTTAAGTTGCACATATTTTATGTCTTTGCCCTGTGCAAATGCTGAAATTTGCAGTATCGTTTTTCAGAACCTGTTCAAACTTTCTGTGAAGGCTGCACTGTTTTGCATGCCTTATGTTTTCAATTAAACAGTGTGACTAAGCCTGATTTTATAAATGATTACAGCTGGAGTTTGGTTAATTCAAAAGCACTGCTGCTAATTAAGACTTAGTATGAAGCTTGCCTTTTAAGAGTTACAGTATATTGCCAATACTTGGCAGACAGATTGCAAATGAGTGGTAAGGACAGATTTCAACAACTGTAAATCCTACAGTTTTATTATAACAAGGGAATATGATGTAAACTCTAAACAAATAAAATAGCATAAAGAAAGTGTTTATGTGGAGAAATCTTAAATCAGCCATTGCAGACGCAAAGCCACTGTGTTGGTCCAGGTAGTGAAGTACTGTATCTCATGAATCACGGAGTGAATCAGTGACTCACAGTGTCATCCATGTCACAGTGGAAATGTGCATCATATTAACATACAGCACATATTCTGTATGTCAACATATATATGAGCTATCTAATCCAGTGCATATCAACAGCCCAGCAACAGCACAGCAGAATTGGGGATTCTGTAACCGGGCTTTGAATCTCAGGAGCACCACCTCCTGAGATTATGTGTAATTAATGTGCCAGAATGATTAATGTGAAGTGCACAATTAAGTTTTGCCTGAAGCACGGAACGAAGCTTCAAGTGACCACCTGCCTGCAGTGTCGCTTTACGGTGAGCTTTGGAAATTTGGTTTCACCCATGGCAGTTGATACCAGCAGCACAACTTTATCCTTCTACATCTCAGCTGAGTGGAGTAGTGAAGTTTCGCTCTACTTTGTGTAAAGCTACTTCAGTCATACATCCCCACACACCTGAATGTCATTAGGTAATCACAAAACGTCTTAGGAATTTATTCCAAAATCAAGAGTCACAGAAAAGGAGAAGAGTTTGTATACATTTAATATCTGCAATTGTTTCTCTTTAATAAATCTAAAGTGTCTTAAATAAGATATCTGTCAACTGTTTTATACATGAATCATGGTATTTTGTCCATTGGACTGATATATTCTGTGCAATTCAGTTGTACTTGTATAGTGCCAGTCAAGGAGAAGGGAGCACATCACACCAATCTTGGCCTCGCTGCACTGGCTGCCTGTGCGTTTTAGAGTGCATTTTAAAATTCTTTTATTTGTCTTTAAATGCTTGAATGGTCTTGCCCCGTCATATCTTACTGAGCTGCTCCATTCATACTCTCCTGCT
>JAQQAE010016219.1:0-11822 GCA_029823295.1 Pseudamia nigra
CTGAACCTAGACCTGACCAACTGCAGCAACCCCACATCATAGCACTGCCCCCACAGGCTTGTACAATAGGCACTAGGTATGATGGGCGCATCACTTCATCTACCTGTCTTCTTACCCTGATGCGCCCATCATCAATCTGGACTCATCAGACCATATGACCTTCTTCCATTGCTCTAGAGTCCAATCTTTATGCTCCCTAGCAAATCGAAGCCTTTTTTTCTGGTTAGCCTCACTGACTAGTGGATTTCTTGAGGCTACACAGCTTTTCAGTCCCAATCCCTTTAGATCCCTTCGCATTGTGCGTGTGGAAATGCTCTTACTGCATTTGCTTAGTTAAATCCAGATGGCGACTTTTTTTTGGCCAGGCAATGTACAGTATTTCAGGTGTCCTAATATTTTGTCTGTCTTTTATACCACCAAATCAGCTCCTAACGGGCTGGATTACATCACAATACCACATGTACAACTGGTCACGTGTCCTCAAAGCTGTCTGCACCTCTGAGATACCAGTCAATGGTCTGTTTTATGCCAAAGACCAGGTTGTTGTCAGTCACTGGTGCAGCTGTGTTCCTGAAGATAGCAATGTGCCAGCTGCCTGTCTAATTTCAATACCAGCACACCCTCAGCAGGGCACAGCGGGTTGCTATCGCACAAGCATGGGCAGGTAACAGAAAGCAGCATTTTCACTGAGGCGTGACATTTCTCTTTCAAACAATGTGCCGGGGGGAAGATAGGGCCAATGATGTTTGCACATTTAAAAAATAAGATGTTAAGAAAGTAGCAGTTTGAGTTTGAAAAAATACATATTTAAAAGACCATAAACAGGAAATTGTGTGTGTGACTGTCAAAACTTGATCTCTCCACAGGCTGTTCAGAGCTGCTGAAGAGTCTCTTTTGATGTTGGTGACATGTGGTATCATAAGACAGAAATGAGCTAATCTAGTGCAATGAGCGGTTTCAAACAAAACTGGTATTTTACTATTTGTGCAAAAAAGAAATTGTGCTTGGACTTGTGAAATAGTTTTATTTTAATAGATAAACATCATCATATTCACATGTTCGATCAAAAACTGTAATGCGTATTGTTTTTTTTTTCAGTGTTTGCTCCAAAACCTCAGGAGATACTGTAGGTGGAACAGAGTGGGCGGGACTTAACCGCTCTATAGTAATGACTGATTTTTGTTCTATACTGTTGAGTTTTCCACCAGTAAAGGCAAGATTACCCTATTTCTGTTTTGTAACAATGTAACAAGAAAGAAATTCACTAATTTTTTTAGATCATTTTACAGTTTCCCATTAACTGGGAGTTAAATGGCTACAGTGATTAAAAACAAATTAATTAGACCAAAACCCCATGTAAAGTTTATGCCCCAGCTGCCCTAAATCAATAGAACCAGTAATTATAAAAATCATGTTTTATGTTGTAATAGTTAATCCACCAGTATGCACAATGTTATTTTTAAGGCTAAAATATGATTATTGCTGCTATCCATGCATTTTTGAATTTATTGCTTTACAAAAATGCTGGAAAAATAGTAAAATACATAATTATTTTTTGATTAAGACACCAAATTACAATTATTGATTTGTGTACCTGAACAGAAAAAATTGTTAGATATTATGTGTGCTCAAATTCAGGTATAAAAGTCAGTTCAGATTGAAATTCCTCACACCTGTTCAAAATGATAAAAGAACTCAAAGATAAGGAAAGAGACTACATTAAGGCATTTTGTGATGCTGAATGATCTTCGAGACAAATATTACAGGTGGCCTAATAAATGTATATGTGTATTCATCAATTTGCATGTGTATAATCTCTTGTCTGCAGCAGCTTGAGGATATTTATTGTGGAAAATAAATTACCTGTATCTTCACAACTGCTCCTGACATATTTCTGAGGTATGTCGAGAATGAGAACCAATTGCAGTGTTTGTTTGTTTTTTTTACATTCACACTTTGACAGTTGAAAAGCTGATCTTTACCTTTAAGACACCAAAGTTGGAGACGCAACATGAATTTTGAGTGAAAATAACAAAGAGACTGAAATTGCTCATTCTCATGGAAACATCTAACATCTTTTCCATGAATGGAAAATCAATGTTTTCCTCAAACACAGTATAAAGACCCATTAGTAATCTTTCCCCATCCTCACTTGTGTTCCTGAGTCACCGTGGCTTTAGCTGCACGGACCCTCCTCTATGGGCCGCAGTGACTTTTCTCTGTTGTCTTTGCTTTACTGTCATGTGGTGGATATTTTGTTCATTTTTTTGTTCAAAATATACATATTTTAATATATTTGCAAATTTATACGTTTGTCTTGATTGAATTAGATAACAGCCATAACCTGACAACGAGTGGAAAAAGAGGGTCAGACGGCAACTTCCAGTAACAAAAAGCAGAAAATTTAGGTCTATTGTTCTATATCACAGCTTTTTTCTCACTCACTTAATGCACCATAATGCTTTTGTTGCTAAGCAGAGTTCTGTTTATGAACCTAAGGCAGAAGGTAAATATTGTATATTTTTCATTTAGTATATCTGTGCATTCAGTTGTTTTTTTTCCTTTTGTTTTTTGGCTCGGTGATTCATTTGTTTTCTTTTTGTTCTATTGCCCTTTCTTTCATCTGTTAATCTGTCAGGCATGAACCAAGCTCGTCTGATGTTAAAGAAACAATTTTTAAAAGAATGACTATGATGAATTTGTCCATTGTCTCTTGGCTAAAGTGAGTCGACTAGACGCAGCCACAGTCACTAGAATTACAAGCCCAGTGAGAGTTTGTCGTAAATGACATGTCTGCTGTCCCTGTGTTCGTCACTGACCATCCTGATCTATATTACCAGATCGATTTGTTTCCTTTTTTTTCTTTCTCTACTTCTCTTTCTCTCATTCATCGTCATATCTGAACAGGAGTGAGGGGGTCACTTTTCTTCCCCCATTCTTCACTATCACAGCATTCGCTATTCTTCGCCTCTCTTTGTTCCTCTCCTTTTTGTGTTTGAACTGTTTCTATTTCCTTGCGTGGGCTTTATGTGAGATAAGTCTTTCAGGTTTGTAAGGAACTCTTTGTTGTATCTGCTGAAAGCCACAGACCTGACATTATTGAACACTCTCCTGGCAAGAACAGGACATACAGAGCTCCAGGCAACACCACACGTGAACATGCTCATACACACTCAAACTAGGGGGAATGAGGGCTCCAGAGATGTAACCAGGGCAAGGACAACGTGTGGCTGCACCATGCAACAGAGATAAAATGGGGGATTTTTGGATAAAAGAAAGAGCATATTACAGTAGCCACAAGAGTTCACCTCTGACCGTGTGGGCTTTGACAGGCTAACTCTGACTCACTGCTGACTACTCATAATCAATCACTTCTCAGCCCAGGCCCACAATTAATCAATCAATTAAAAAACCCACACAAAGCCAAAGAAGAGTAATCAATCAATCCAGCCTCTATGGAGAGCCATTATTGAGAGCCGAGCATCAGATCTATAGGCTCCTTCCCCAGATGCTCCTGGTCTTAGTCGCATGCCTGTGTGTGCACGGGGGCAAATAGAGAGAGGAACAGAGAGGTGAGACAAAATGCTTGGGCGTGATCCACTACAGGGGTAGAGAAGAGGCTCTCAGCACTCCCATGATACACCACCAGAGTCTGAATATTCATGCTGAGGAATTGGGTACCATGGGGGCGCTCAGTTATTCATTATGCTTCTGCAAAAAGAAACACGCCATCGTCCCACTGCGATGGAATATTAATAGTCCCCATTAATAAAATATCCTCCTCCCCATCTTAAGTCTTGTCTTTAACTTTCTTGGCCATTACACACATTGAGTCCGAGGACATTTGGGATATGACCACGAAGGGAAATAAGCCAGAGAATTCATTTGGCATATTTGTAAACTAAAAAAAATAAAAATAAATAGAATGCATCATTACCATCTGGTCCAAAGTGAAAGAAAGTGTCTTGTTCTTATTTGGCCAATGTCTTATATGTGGAAAAAATGTGTGGGAGGGGGGTGGCAAGAACAGCTCTATAGCTGTATACTCAGAGGGGATGAATGTTTAATTTAGAGCAGCCTGAAAGTATGCTGACATTTCGCCATTGTTAGGAGATATGAATACATGGGACACTGTCTGCTGGAGAAATGGAAATGTGCATCAAGGTTGTTAAAAAATTCAACTGCCTTCTCTATCCAGACATGCAGATCTAGGCTTAGAATATAGTACAGTGGTGGCGTAACATGTTTGCAACTGTAAGTCTCTGTTGATTTAGCCACCATGTTGCTCTTGTATCATTATCTTCATGTAACAACCAGGCCTGTGTTTATGCATGTTTTGAGCACTCCCTCCTAAGTTGTTACTGTATTGAGCACAAATTAATATTCCCTCTTACCCCCATGATTTTGACATTGGCTCAACCTAAAATTTGTAATTTTAGTAATATTATAATTAAGCACACCATGTTTAGACGCAACAGGGAGATCAACACCTCAAGGCTTGTTCCTGGCAGCAAAAAAGACTTAATGTTCATTAAAAAATAGTGGGAATAAAGCAATGAGGAAGCTGCAGTGGAGACAAGTGGGACTGTTAGCTCCCTGACAACACTCAGGGGGGCTGGGGGGCAAGAGTGGTCAGCCTGTGGTGAAGCAGTGACTCCAAACAAGGGAGTAAGAGAAAAGGAGAGAAGAGGAAGGGAAGTAAGAAAGTGAGAGAGAGAAAAGCCAGAGAGAAGGTCAAGTACCTGCCATTCCTGTCAAACACTTCTTATAACAGCTGAGCTGTGTCCAGCAGGGTGGCTGGCTGCTTTCAGGGCCTCTCATTTCACAGAGGTGATGGGTGATGAGGGCTCCTCTTCCTCACATTTAAACTGTGCCACAATACATGCCACAGTCCCGGTAATTTCAGGACATTACTAGACTGTTTAGATCTCAGGGAAAATGTGCATCTGATGCTACAAAATGACAAATGGCGAAGCAGACACTTAATAAAGGACAGACAGTCCCCGGTGAAAGTCTGAGAGTAAAATCCCTGTTGTGGTTGTTGTCTGTTCTGTTCAATTCCAAACTACAGACAATCTTGCACAGTAGAGTTTGAGGATAGAAATCGAAGGGGACATTTAGTGGTTGTTTATTGTGCTATTCTGCTGTCAAGTGGTTTTAGCTCAGTATGGCTGTGCATGAGTAAGTGTTTGTTTGTGTGTTTAACTGTGCTTTTGTACAAGCAGAACTATCACCCAGTTTACAGTCTTTACCTGGAGGCAGAGGAGCAGCTGGATCACTGGTATGACCGGTTCAGCACAGAATCACAGCTCTGGATCAGCATCAGACACCGATGAGGGTTTCAGGCACACACTGAGGGTTCCGAGTTGAAAGAAGTGTCTGGCTGCCACAGAAACATGCAGACAAAGACACCAGAAGAGAATGAACTACTGCCTGACCAATGGAGCCACAGACCAGCAGACTGTGACTGACTGACAGAGTCTGAGCTGGAGATGGCGATGCGGTCACTGCGCCACACCAAGCCAACTGGCTCACTGAAACAAGATGTGTTTTTCCAACCCCATGGGGACCCTCTGAGGAAATCACTGCCATCCCTATATTTGAACCTTGCTCAGAGCTGGCGCAGAGAGGAATGAGGGATGGAGTTAGGTTTTGGAGTATTGTTTTTTTTTTTCACATGTCAGCCAAGAGTTTCAGGGAAAGTAGTTCTCAGAGGTAGTTCCAGATAGCCTCATCTTCAACCACCCTGCACGGCCATCCCCAAGACAGAGTGTCAGAGGACATATGGTTGAGCCAGAAGCACCTGGCAGCCCCTTCAAACCAGCCGGCAGATTGAAATTGTAGCAACAGGGGCTGGGAGCAAGAAGAAAGCTTTCAGATATCTCTAAAGAATGGTCTGGAATTCATGGGCTCACTGCCACTGAGAGCATAGGGATGAGAGGGTGATGATAGGATACTGGGAGGTGCAGGCAGAGACACAGGCAAAATCAGGAAGACAGCTTAGAGAGGACAAAAACTGCACCTCAGACATGGTATATGGAATGAGGAATCATTTGTACATATCTTGATGAACAGTGTAGTGTATTTCTGACTGAACAGGGACAACGTTTTCACCAAAAAATGAGGAAAAAACAAATCTATCATTTTGTAAAGACATGTGCAATGCAGTGTACTTAATGTTGTACAAAAGTGAATGCAGCACACAAGCAGCAATAGTAGTTTTATTCCACTTCTCAGGGTGCCAGTGTCACCCCAAGGTGACGCTGAAGACCTATTTAATTTTTTAAATTAAAAAGGTCATCTATTGATCAAGTCATTCAACAACACTTACACACAAGCATTTTCTGCAGCTTAGGCAAAGCAGAGCACGGAAATCTGAAATGAAAGAGTATGAGTCCATAAACACATACATGGACATACTAACAGACGGTAGCAACATATGTTGAAACACTTGCACTTGATGGTTTTGAAAGTGAAATAGCACATTAGCATAAGGTCTGGGTTTTGTTAATATTTCTCTTATATGACTTTCAGCTGACTCTTGTGATGCCCTCAATGGTTTTATTGGATATTTAGAGATCACAGGACAGAAGTGGTGTTCAAAGTCACTATTAAACTGCACAACACGAATTTAAATGGAGCATTTGTGTTGATTCTGTATTACAAATGTTTTAGCATGCCACCAATTATTGCAAGTGCATTGATGAATTTTAAAGTGATACATACAATAAAAGATGCTAGACACTATCATATACACTATAAATGAGTTTTCAATGAAACATCAGCCATGCAAGATGTTGACTCTGTCACTACACCACAAATGTATTTGTCACAGATGTGGGACATGTGGGTTTATAGAGACCAAGTCACATCCTCTTCAGGTGCAACCTAGGAGACTTTACTAGGATTACAAAATTGGGTTTAAAAGTCATATTGCAATTACTATGACCAATATTTGCAATGTAATTTGAGGCCATTTGCTTGGTTATCAAGAAAAACACAATAATTAATTATTTATGTCACAATCTGTCCCTTTGGCTCCCTCTGGTGGTCTGCCTGTTTGTGTGTGTATGTTTGTCTTTTTCCTGCAGGTGTGCTGATGACGTGGCAGAGGCTCACAGCTGCAACCCATCTCCTCATCAGTCTCAAGTGTATTTCTACCCAGCCTTTCCAGTCAGCATTCGCCAGTCTGACCGCTTAAACCGCGTGGTATTAAGCCCACATTGCGCCTGTTTCAGCCTTTACGTATGTATATGATAACTTACCTGTTTTTCCATGTGCTCCCAGACCTCAGCCTCGTCCAGCCACCTGCTTCCCTTGGTTCCCAGTCTCCTGCATCCGTCATCTTCACCTCGTTCCTGTCCTCGGTCCCACGTTGTTCTCACCGGCACTTTCCATCATCACCCCGTTCCTGTTCCACGTCACATCTCTTTACTACCCTTGTTTATTATTTTGCACTTCTGTAAATAAACTCACTGTACACAGACTCAGCAGTGTTGTCCGTCTCCCCTCCATTGTGAAAGATCGGACTGGCCAAAATCATCGATCCTGCTAAGTCAGAGGTCGATGCGCCCATCCAGGACATCATTCAGCTCCATGAAACACGATTAGAACGCATCGCCTACTGCCACAACATGATCCAGTCCCAGCTGTCGTCGTTAGCCACCCTGACTGGTCAGCTTTCTGCTCTCGTCCCCCAGCCGGCCCCTCCGTCGGTCCTGCCAGCTATCCCAATGGGAGATCCCTCTGTGTTTCGTGACTCCCCCTCGTCAGATGACAAATCCGACTCCGGAGACCTTCGTCAGGACAGTCATCTCCAGGATCGTCACCGAGAATGTGGTTCCGTTCCGCTCCTCGTCCAGACACAGTACTCTTCCTCAGCCCCATCGGAGGAGGAATCCGACGCCGGAGATCTTGGTCAGGGCAGCTGCCTCCTGGAGTGCCATCAAGAATGGCCCTCCCCCCATCCGTACATGGTGCCCTACTTCAGCCCTGGGTCCACAACCGCACCGCCGATGATCCTCGGGTGGGGGACACCGGCGTCCCCCATGGATTCAATGGATCCTACACCGCTGGGACGGATGCGCCTCTCGGCAGAGGAACAGCAGCAGCGGATCGGGCTGGGTAAGTGCCTGTATTGTGGGGGCTCTGGCCATTTGATTTCAGGCTGCCCTTTTTGGCCCAAAAGGGCAGGATTATTTGTACCAATTTGTATTTGTTTATTTGGACGACATTCTCATTTTTTCTGAAACCCCCGAGCAACACACCCACCGTGTTCGTGTTCGTGAAGGCCGAAAAATGTGAATTTCATCTCAGTTCTGTCACCTTTCTCGGGCACATCCTTGGAGCAGGGCCGATCCAGGCTGACCCGGAGAAGATGAAGGCTGTGGCTGATTGGCCCACATGCACCACACGTCGCCAACTGCAACAGTTTCTCGGTTTCACTAATTTTTATCGCAAGTTCATTAAAAACTTTAGCTCCATCGCGTCACCTCTCACCCAGCTAACGTCACCCAAAGTTCCCTTCACCTGGTCTCCATCTGCACAGCACACATTCCAGACCCTAAAATGCCAGTTTATTTCCTCCCCTATTCTAGTCCAGCCTGATCCATCCAAACCATTCATTGTCGAGGTGGATGCCTCGGACTCCGGGGTAGGGGCCATCCTTTCCCAGTGGGCAGAGGATACTAAGGTACACCCATGTGATTATTTCTCCCGATGCCTCTCTCCTGCTGAGAAAAACTATAACATAGGGGACCGAGAACTCTTAGCCATAAAACTGGCCTTGAAGGAGTGGCGGCATTTGTTGGATGGATTGATCCATCCCTACACCATCTGGATGGACCACAAGAACCTTGCCTATCTCCAGCAGGCCAAATGGCTAAACCCACAGCAAGCTCGTTGGTCGTTTTTTAACCACTTTGACTTTACTGTTTCTTATAGGCCAGGTTCTAAGAACTTGAAACCCGATGCCCTGTCCCATCAGTTTGCTCCAGATAGAGGTCCCTGAGCCTGAGCCCATCCTGCTGCCCTCCTGCGTACTCGCCATGGTCACCTGGGAAGTAGAGTCAGCGGTGAGAGAGGCGCAACAGCACGACCCAGTCCCTGGAACTGGACCCGAGGGGCGCCTGCCACCCTGGGATCAACAGGACCGTGCACAACTTGAGGAGGTGCTTCTGGTGGCCCAGAGAGAGCCGCAATGTCCAGGACTTTGTTAGAGCCTGCTCTGTCTGTGCCCACGGTAAGACCTCCAACGTGCCTCCCTCTGGTCTCCTGCAGCCGCTCCCCATGCCTGGTCGCCCCTGGTCCCACATAGCACTGGATTTCATCACTGGTCTGCCTCCCTCTGAAGGTAATACAGTCATACTCACCGTGGTCAACAGATTCTCAAAGTCTGCTCACTTCATTCCCCTGCCTAAATTACCTTCTTCCACAGAAACTGCTGAGCTCCTTGTCATGCATGTGTTTCACATCCATAGAATTCCCTCTGATATAGTGTCCGATCATGGTCCCCAGTTCACGTCACAAGTATGGAAGGTTTTCTGCCGCTCACTGGGGGCCACTATCAGTCTGTCATCCAGTTTCCATCCCCAGACCAACGGCCAGGTGGAGGCAGCTCTGAGGTGCATGGCGGCTCAAAACCAGGCTTCATGGGCCAAACACCTTCCCTGGGTCGAGTATGCCCACAACACCCAGATCTCGGCTGCCACGGGACTATCACCTTTCGAGGCGTCGCTTGGGCACCAGCCACCCCTGTTCCCTGAAGAGGAGGAGGAATTGGAAGTTCCTTCTGTCCAGCTCCACCTGAGGCGGTGTCAGAAGGTCTGGTGGGATGCCCGGGCTGCCCTCCTCCAGACTGCGCAAAGGAACCGGCGCCTTGCTGACCGCCACCGAACCCCGGCCCCTGGATATCAACCCAGCCAGCAGGTATGGTTGTCTACCCGAAACATTCCCCTTCAGATAGAATCCCGCAAGTTGGGTCCCCGGTTCATTGGACCTTTCCCCATCCATAGTATCATTAACCCAACAGCTGTCAAACTGTCCCTACCCGCCTCCATGAAGATCCATCCCGTATTCTATGTTTCCGAGCTCAAGCCTGTTATCACCAGCCCCCTCAGTCCTCCATCTGCAGCCCCCCACCCCCCCAGATGATAGACAACTATCCTGCTTACACTGTCAATCGGATTCTGGATGTGCGCCAGAGGGGTCGGGGTTTCCAGTATCTCATTGACTGGGAGGGTTGCGGTCCGGAGGAGAGGTCTTGGGTGTCCCGAGCGAACATCTTGGACCTAGGGCTGATCAGAGACTTTCAAGTCAGCATTCGCCAGTCCGACCGCTTAAACTGCGTGGTATTAAGCCCACATTGTGCCTGTTTCAGCCTTTACGTATTTATATGGTAACTTATCTGCTTTTCCCTGTACTCCCAGACCTCAGCCTCATCCAGCCGCCTGCTTTCCTGGTTCTCCTCCCGTCCTGTGTGCTTCCCTTGGTTCCCAGTCTCCTGCATCCGTCATCTTTGCCTTGTTCCTGTCCTCGGCCCCACGTTGTTCTCACCGGCACTTTCCATCATCACCCCGTTCCTGTTCCACGTCACATCTCTTTACTATGCTTGTTTATTGTTTTGCACTTCTGTAAATAAACTCACTGTACACAGACTCAGCAGTGTTGTCCGTCTCCCCTCCATCGTGACAATTAATCCGATATATAAATGTAAACTGCACAAAAAATCCTCAGACAAAACAACTTTACAAACATAAAAGAGATACTCTCAAAATTTATGAAAGAGGCACATCACAAAATTAGCACTAAGCAGATGTAGACAATTAATATGACCTAAATGCATATATATTTATGGGAATATTCTTTTTAGAGTGTAATGTTTGGGGCAATGTGATTTACTAAGGTTTGCAATTTACTGTCAACACAGGCACTATTTAACACCAGAAAAGATGTCTTAACCCATTTGCTCCTGGCCGTTACACACAGGAGGAGAATATGAGAACTCAAAAGAAAATGGAGATATTTTTCTGTTTGCATTGACTTATTTGAATAACAAAGGTATTATCAAAGCAGATTCACCTGCGTTGTTCCTGTTCCTAATATCATTAATGGTGATGTTTTTAATATTTTTGTCATTTTATGTTGTAGTAAAGCAGTTCAAATACTTCAGTGAATGGGAGACTCTCATCTTTCTGTTGCACCGTCCCTTGACATCCCACATGATTTACAGCCAGAGTTAGAGGGCCAATAACAGCTCAATTTCCATCACCACCTCTGCATAATTGGATGAATTGTTTATCTGTCAGCTGGGAAATATTGTAAATATTGTGTGTTTAGTAAATATTTAGTTTGGAGAGAAAAACCTTGAAATGTTTATTTCTCATTTGCACACACCTCATGAAGCTTGATATGTCATATGAAGTCATTATTCAACCTCACATATCTCACATTAGAGACATTTGGTGAAAATAGAGACATTTATGCTCAAAAAACAATGGCATAAATTTCATTTATATAATTGTATCTATTATTTTATTCATATATTCCACTGCTTTTGTGAAGTCTTAGACAAAACAGTTTGTACACATGAGTGAAACTGTATTTTGAGAAGAGATTTGAAAATATTTTTAAAATATGACTTCAAATGTTCTGCATTTTGGCTATATTATCTCTTTATACAGTGCTGTAGAATAAAAATGGGCTCAGGATCAGTGACGTGCAGTCAGGGGAGGCAGGTGAGGCACAGCCTCACCTGTCATCATGGGAAGAAAAAAAATGTAAAATAAAAAAATAAATTAAATGATTCTATTTACCCAGTGATT